>APFE030787193.1:0-39183 GCA_000404065.3 Pinus taeda
AATATGCAGCGGAAATAATACTTCATTTCATTAATGGAAAATACTGAAATATGCTTACAATCAGAAAGGGAAATAAACTAGCTAGGGCGATGGTAGCTATCTCTGAGAAGAGATGTGTGGGCTACATGCCTCTGAACTGACTTACAATGAGGCTCGAAGGCCTATTTATTGTTGAGAAACAATGAAAAAGCCCTTAACATTCCAAAACCTAACCCTAGGAGATGAAACGCCAAACTGTGGGCCCCGTTTGGGGGTAAGTTGGTACATCAACTTCCCGGGGTCGTAACTTTAGCATATGATCTCCGTTTGACGCGTACAATAGCTCATTAGAAAGATCTATTCGAGCACTATCATTGTTGGAACGGAAACACCAGTCCATGTTCCATGGACCCATGTTGCCCCTGGATTCCCAAAAAACGTCGTTTAGGGCCTCAAAACAGCTCCAGAAGTTTAGAACCCGAAAAACTGCTAAAAATATTAAGTTGTGCTACAATTAAGGAAACTGAAAATGCTGAGAAAGACAATGGTGGGGGTCCAGGTGGACTTGGCAGGTGGCCACCAATATCCACCTGGATCAACAAGCCCCCTTCCTTTGACTCTTTTTGTGATTCTTTAATAAGAGAACAAGAAAAACTCTTACACCTTGGTCTTCTTAATCTTGGAAACTCTTCTAAGAAAGCGTTAACTGCCAAGCAGCAACCAAATTCAAAGAATCCTAAGAAGTCATATCCTAAAAGGAATGGTCTGAAACCAAACAAGGGTCCTAAGCAATTTCAGCCTCAAAATGAAAAATCATTTCACCAGAATGATAAGGCAAATAAAAACAAAGGGAAGAAGACTGATATACATTTCCATTTTTGTAATCGAGATGGCCACTTAGAATCTAAATGCTTTAAGAAGATGGAAGCCTTGGAAGCAGCAATGAAGAAGCATAACATCCATTTGGAGCACTCTTAAAATTCATCTTCAGGAATGGCACTTTCTGCATGTGGTTGTCAAGCATCTCTGTCTGGCTATGCATTAAATGTCTCTTCTTCCTCTCATTCTCATGAATGGCTCATTGATTCTGGAGCTTCTTATCACATGGCCAAAAATAAAGCCATGTTTTCTTCTTTAAATGATTGTAACACCAAAAATATATATGTTGGTGATTATAGATCTCTTAGTGTTGTAGGGACTGGAACTGTTCATATAGACAATGGTCAATTTAATGATGTATTATGTGTTCCAACCTTATCCTCCAACCTTCTATCTGTTTATCAGATAACTCATTCAGGTGAAGCTAAAATCGTTGAATTTTCACCTCACGATGTTGTAATTAAGGACCTAAAGGATCCTA
This sequence comes from Pinus taeda, assembly GCA_000404065.3. Lineage (NCBI taxonomy): Eukaryota > Viridiplantae > Streptophyta > Pinopsida > Pinales > Pinaceae > Pinus > Pinus taeda. The sequence goes on from APFE030787193.1 coordinate 1,340, forward strand.
GACAGATTTGAGCCACTGGCATTGTTGATGATTCCACAAGGTTGTATAAGTTTCACAACTTTTGGTCATCAAATCTTCCCTCAGTATTTGTTGCTCATAATGATGGAGTGAGCAAACTTTGGCATGAGCGATTTGGTCACTTAAACTATCGCTCTCTTTAGAACCTATGTAAAGAAAATATGGTGACAGGTCTTCCCATGGTATCTTGCAGAGATGGTGTTTGTTCCGGATGTGTACTCACAAAACATCATCGGGACAGTTTTGAAAAATGTGCCTCTTGGCACGCCTTGGCCCCTCCACAGCTTGTGCATAGTGATTTATGTGGTCCACTTCCAGTTGTTTCCTTCTCTGGCTACAAATATTTCTTAACTTTCATTGATGATTTCTCCAGACGCACTTGGGTATATTTCTTTAAACTCAAGAGTGAAGTATTTAACAAATTCTTGGCCTTTAAGGCCTTTGTTGAAAAACAATCTGGACATCAAATTCTTAAGCTAAGATCAGATAATGGCGGAGAATATGTTAAACACAACTTCATCAACTTTTGCATTGAGAATGGAATCCAAATGCAACATACTGTTCCATATACTCCACAACAAAATGGTGTAGCTGAAAGGAAGAATCACACGTTAAAGGAAATGGCTAATTGTATGCTTCAATCTAAAGGACTTAGTCTTAATTATTGGGCAAAAGCAATTAACTGTGAAAATTACATAATAAATCACACTTCTACTAAGGTTTTAAAGAATATCACTCCAGAAGAAGCATGGAGCTCAATTAAACCAGATGTGAGTCACTTTCGTGTTTTTGGATGTGAAGCATGGGCCCATATTCCAGATGAGAAATATAAAGCTTTAGAACCTAAGAGTGAAAAATGTATTTTTGTTGGATATTCTGAAGATGTCAAAGGATATAGACTTATTCCATTTAAGTCCAAAAATGTTATCATTAGAAGAGATATAAAGTTTGATGAAAATATATCGGCCTACGAGCTTAGTTCGGCAAATGTGCCACCTCTCTCTATCTCTTCTACTTTTGAACATATTTCTTCTTCAGATGATGAAAGTGAGGATGACAATCCTCCCCCACCTTCTTAGGATCCTCCTTCAGCTCCTCTACTTCCAAAATGGGTCCGTGCTACCCGGGATGCAGCAGGTGATCTTGCTGATGATCCTACAGATCAGTGCCATACACGTTCTCAGCTCGATAGAGCCTCTTCTTTACTGGCTCAAGCCTTAGCGAATTATGATCCTGACACCTTTGCAGAAGCTTTAGGCCATCCAGATTGGGACGTAGCTATGAATTAAGAATATCGTTCATTATTGGAAAACGATACATGGGATCTTGTTCCTCTACCAAAGGGACGAAAACTTGTTAGATGCAAATGGGTTTACAGAACCAAGTATGGACCAGATGGGAAAGTTGATAAACATAAAGCTCGTCTTGTTGCTAAGGGCTTTTCACAATTTGAAGGCACTGACTATACTGAAACCTTCTCCCCTGTTGCCAAAATAAACTCTGTCCGCCTTGTTCTTTCCCTTGCTGCCTCTTTCAAATGGGAAGTCCATCGGATGGATGTTAAATCTGCCTTCTTGCATGGGGATTTGCATGAAGAAATCTATATGGAACAACCTATTGGGTTTATACAAATAGACTCTAGTCTTGTATGTCAGCTTAAGAAATCCCTTTATGGTCTCAAGCAAGCTCCTCGGGCTTGGTATGCCAAAATGGATAGCTTTTTTTTAGAATCTGGCTTTTCTAGGTGTTATTCTGACAATACTGTCTACACCAAGAAAGTGGGCAAGTCTCTTATCATTCTTGTTCTTTATGGTGATGATCTTATCCTCACTGGTAGTGATCCAAACCTTATCGACCATGTGAAGTCTAGCCTTAAAAAGAAGTTTGAAATGACAGACTTAGGACACTTATATTATTTTCTCGGTCTTCAAGTCTTGCAATCCAAGGAAGGCATTTTCCTCTCCCAATCCAAGTATGCCTGTGATCTTCTACGCCATTTTCACATGGAAGATTGTAAGCCAGCTCCTTCTCCCTTTCAGTATAGAGTCAAACTTTCAGTCACTTGTACTTCCCCAGAAGTTGATGCTACCTTATACCGTCAACTTGTAGGAAAAAATTTGTATCTAACCCATACTCGTCCAAACCTTTCCTTTGCTGTTGGCATTAATGCTCGATTTATGCAAAACCCACGTGAAAGTCATTAGAAAGAAGCTAAAAGAATACTTCGTTATTTTTGAGGTACAGTTCAGTTTGGAATTCATTACAGTGCCGAAGCATCTCCTCTATTGATTGGTTTCACTGATTCCGATTGGGCTGGTGACCTTGATGATCGGAAGTATATTGCCGGTTATGTGTTCACTCTTGGTTCAGGACCTATTACATGGGCTTGCAAGAAACAAGATGCCATTTCTCTTTCTTCCACAAAAGTAGAGTATCGTGGTGCCGTAGAAGCCAGTAAGGAAGCCTTGTGGCTTTGTCAGATCCTATCAGAGTTTGGCTTTCAACAGCAGCATCCGACTACACTTTGGTGTGATAATCAAAGTGCCATTCAACTATGCAAAGATCCAATCCAGCATCAGCGTAGCAAACACATTGAACTACACATGCACTTGATCAGAAAGCACATTCATGACCATTTTCTTGAAGTGCAATATTGTTCAACAGATGATCAAGTTGCAGACATCTTTACAAAGGCTCTCACAGAGGCGAAGTTTACTAAACTTCGATTTATGGTTGGAGTTCAAGAAGTTGTCACTAAGGGGGGATAGGCTCTAGTGCCTCCTTCCTTCTCCTATTGTGTCATATTTGTAAATCCTTCAATCCTATCCCAAGTTGTTCTTAAGGGGGGATGTTAGGATATTCCGACACATAGGAATAGTTAAGTTCAACTTGGTCTAGTATAGAGTTAGGTATAGAGTTAGGTAAAGTGTGTTTCTTTACCGTTGTACATTTTGTAACTTACAATCCGACGGTCACGATATGTAGTGATCCGACGGTTCATTCTCTCCTCGGTATGACCGACACTTGATCCGTGGCTTGACACCCGATTGGTCCATGAATTCTATTTAAAGCGCATGGAGGGTCATTTGTAGGTTAACCGTGCATGAGAGAAGCTTATGTAAATTTTCATTCTTTTATTAATAAATTGCCTGAAGTGGTCGTGTTGGCTCAGGCCGTGGACTGTTTCCCTCTTTGAGGGTTTTAACCACGTCAAAAATATTGGTGTATTGATCTGTGATCTGTTTGTGAGCGATGTCCTTTGGTGTTCTGTCTGAGGAACTTACCCTGTAAATTCCTACAGAAGTCACAGTTCAAAGTCAAAGCCAAGGTAGGGACATTCATCCGTAATACTACGTCTACAGGTACAAAGGAAGACAAATTATTGAAGAACATGAATCTCAAGCCAAGCTTCGCCTTGTCTTATGATCCTTTTGGGATCATTTTAGCTTTGAAAGTTCAGTGGAAGGCAACACCTTACAACCATACTCCCAGTCTAGAATTGGAGAAGTTTATGAACTAGGAATAGTGTTCTAAAGAGACTCTCTTAGAAGCAGATGAACAGGTTATAATCACTCCACACAAAAATACTCTAGTCACTCAGAGTAATCAACACACAAGAGCCAGAGAGGAAACTCAGTCAACTACAAAATCAATTAAAGAGTATTCTATACTAAAAAAGAAATTGAACACTAGATTGTCAATATCACGAGGGAACAAGCCACCAGAAATAATTGATCTTGGATATTTAGAAGATATTTCATCAGCATGGACCACTGATCCCAAACCTCCTTCTATTTCTTCAACTCCTTCTTCAACTAAACCTATGGAGATTAATCAGTCAATTGAGATAAGCTCGGTAGAAGATACTAATATCTTCTCAAAATTTCTGGAAATTAAACAAAAGAATGAAACTATTAAGTCACAAATGTATAGTTAGTTTCAGAAAAAGATATCCACCTCTTAGCACAGACTTCTCTCTACCTTTGACAGTGAAAGAGGAAGGATGCAAATGGAATTTTTCTAAGCTCAAATTCCATTTCCATAATCCATAGCATATTACAAGAAGACAATATTTTCATTTGATGTAAACCAGATACATCCTATTAATCAAATGGATTTGCATAGGCAATCAAGCGAAATGTTATTTTCAACAATGACTGCCATGTCTCTTTATAAGCTCATAACTGCCTTGTCAAATGTACAATCATAGCTTAAGATTGAAAAAATGTCATCTTTAGCTAAAGATAACAAATTAAAGTCTTTATAATATCTTATTATTAAAATTGGATATGATTCCCAAGACTATAAAGCAATTGAAGAAATACTCAAGAAGAAACACATAGAGATAGCAACTTTGAAGAAACAATTGAAACTGCCTTCAACTGAGGATCCACAAATGAAAGAGATGGCAGAAAATGAACAACACAGGGGAAGATGTTGAAGCTCATTACTGAGAAAAACATACAGATCAAGAAAATAGAAGAGAAAATAGAACAACTACACAGGGAAAAAGAGGCAGCACAACTTGTTGTGACCTTAGTAACAACAATTCCCATAGCAAGTACAGAGCCAAGCTCATCTCTTACTTACATTGCTTAATCTTCAGTAACAGTTGAAACAACAAGGTTATCACAGGATTTACATGCACAAAAACAATAGAATGAAAATTTACTCCACAAGTTCCAAACCGTGGAGTCAGAGAAGGTAAAGAATGATACCTTGCATGTAGAGACAGGTTAGAACTCTAGGTGAAACAATTAGAGAGTAAGACTCTAATGGAAGACACTTTGGACTAGGCCAAATAGGACATCTGGTTAGACATCAACCACTCCATAACACAAGTATGGCCATCCATACAAATTATTTTTAGCAGCAAGAACTGATTGCCAGATGCAGGATAGAGATAGATAATCAGAGAGAAACATTGAGCACAAAACCCAAAGAAGCAGCAGGGATGGTCAAAGTACTAAACTCTAAGACTAAGTAATAGTTACAGGAGACAAACATTCCATATAGGACAACTACTACTTTGGATATTAAGAAAGCCCTAATGAAGAAGAATCTATTGACTCAACTAAAAACAAAGTGTGAATCTTTGAGCATTGTAGTTCGAAAGTTTCATTCTAAATTCAGTATGTTGAATAAGAAAGGTTTAACAAGGTTAGTGTCATCAAATGATCAACTAGTCAAATTAGACGATTACTGTAAAAAATTATATACTATTGTAGCAGACAACAACCAATTTGTAGGGATAAAAAGATAGATTACTAACAGAGAGTTTGTGGAAGCTTTGAGCCCTGACCTCACAATAAAATATGAAGTTGGACATATTTTTCTCACTAAACCCAATTTTGAAAGATATACCGAAGTTGATGAGATATTTTGAAGAATGGAAAATCTGGAGATACCAAGTGAGGAGAGGTGGGATGAATTGTGTGAAACAACTGATTACCTTTCCATCCCAACAAGAACAAAACACAACAGTTTTTGAAGGAAAAATCATCAACAACTTCCTACCTAATAGGGACACATCATTCAAAAATTTTCTTCTCCTATTTTCATTCAAGCTATTTTTGAAATCAGTTTAGGATATTTTTTTTAGTATGCAAACTAGTCTAAATAACTCTCTTCTCTGAGTTATTAAAGGTGGTACATTTCCATAAGAAATTTTGTAAGCATTGATGTACAAGCTTTTTCTAGACCACTGATAATAAATCAAAAGATTTTGAATTTGATATCATAAAGTCTCATTTTCTTCTGTAAGTATTTCATGTGTTCCATTCATTCTGTTAATTCTCAATATGTTTAAATTTTACAGAGATATCAGGTGAGAATAAATGTGTTACAGTTATTCTTAAAATTCCTTCTCAAGTTATTATTATAAAGAGATTGAGATATTGGACTGTCTGTCTGAAAGGCTCCCTCTAAATCATAAAATTGTTAATATCTTATGTAATTTTAAGCATATTTTGTTTAACTTTTTAACATTGGCTGAAGGTTTTCCCACTTATGATGATTTATCATCCTATCTTAAATTTAAAGTAATCATATCTCCTTACTATTCTTTCTTCACATCTTATCAACTAAAATCACTGTGTGAAGTTAAATAGCAGCCCTTTGGTCATTTATTAGTACTATCTAAAAGGGTTAAATACATCATTCTTATTTTTTTTATGTATTGGTCCTCCATAAAAACCAAAACCAAACACCCCAAAACAAATATCTTAGATGCACTGGCATTATCAATTGACCATTATCATCTCAGAGGTACAACATCAATCTGGCGACATTATCAGGGACTCGAATTTGATTGGTCTCCCTAGTACAGTGATATAAATCCTATTCCTTTAAAGGTGATTAAAGGTCTATATAGGTCAAAATTCTTCACCTAGCGACTCCATTGTACCAAACTGGCACCTTTTAGGCACACTAGATCCCATTCTAAATCTGACACAGTTAGTCGTCTACCAGATCCAGAAAAACTTGTGAGAAGGGCCAATTCCAAAAGAAGATTGCATCCATCTTCTTCTTCTTGAACCTTGCAGAAGATCCCTTTAGGAACATTCCATCCAATCCACATTGGACACAATTATCACCTAGTGTTTCTGAACTATTAAGTAAGGGAGTTGATTTTAAATCAGCTTTCCTTCTTCACTCACTTGAAACATATCAAGTACCCTCACTACCATTAGAATCACCTAAATTTGAGGTTGAATTGGATATTCATTTACCTGAATTCAAACCTACTGACTTCATATCCCCCACTACTTATTCATTCCCTTCTATTTCTGAACAACCTGAAGGGACCTTCTCTGTATACTCAAACCCAATCTTCAAACAAAAGAGGATATTCAGTCATAGGTTCAGAAGTTAGTTATTAGGACTCCCTTAAAGTCATTTAGGAGATCTCCTCCTTCTTGACCCCCACACATATATACAACTTCTCTATCATCAACTTCCTCTTCTTTTTTATCATCTACTCAAACACCTCATACACCATCTTCTACTATGGCATTCCAACCCATTGTACAAGCTAGATATACAACTTTAGTTTTTCCTCAAAACCTCAATGCATTCCCTCCTAGATATTTAAAACACATTCCTAGGTATAATGGAGAAATTGGTTCCTAAGATGAGGACCATCTTCAAGCATTTCTAGATTTTGCAGATAATATGAACATAGAACAAGAAAATGTTTATATGAGGTTTTTTGTCCAATATCTTGAGGGAACTGTTAGAACCTGGTTTAGGAAGTTATCTGAAAATTCCATCAGGTCACGGGAGGAGTTAACAAATATATTCAAAAACCAATGTGGTGTGAAGAAAGGCCCTCTTTACTTTTTTACCGAGTTTCAAGAATTAAAACGAAACTTTTGTGAACCTGTAGCTAATTTTATTAAAAGGTTCAACAAACTTTACCATAAGATGCCTCCTGATTGCAAACTCCCTGTAGCAGCAGCCAAATGTAGGTTTTCAAAAGCCTTTGAAGATTATTTTTCTATAATGTTAAGAGAAAGAACTTATAGGACTCTTGAAGACATGTAGACCAATGCTATAGAGGTGGAAGCAAATAGGTCTGCCTCAACCACCTTGAAAGCTAAAGAGAAAAAGGCCCAAAGAAAGCTTAAATCTAGTCAAGAGGCCCCTGCTTCTTCAAAAAATAAAAGTGAAGATTCCAAAATTGATGAGATCACTTCACTTCTTAGAAACCTATCCAATAGAATTTTCATGATTGGAAATCAACCCAAAAAAGTTCAACAGACGGTCACTCGACCTCAAAATCAGAATCAAGGTCAATGCAAAATGACTCAACAATTACAAATTCTTCAAAGGCCTAGTAACGATCAACAGGTTCTGACTCCTTTGTTGATCAACGATCAACAACCTGATGACAATACCCTGACTATTAATAAAGACATTAACAACATGGATAGCTCTTCTTGTCAGACCATTACTATTCCTCTTTCACAAAATAAACAAATTCAAGAAGATTAAGAATCTTCATAGGCTTCTCAATACCACGCCTTCTCTGAATTTCTAATTGTGGAGCTAAACAAAATATATGATCACAGACCTAGACCTAGCCTCGGAAGACCTCTTAAGGAACCTACAACAATTGAACCTCATACCAAAGCTGTTGAAACTCAAACAACTATTATTCGACCATTAAATCAATAAAATGATACATCTAAAATTGATAAAGCTATCTTAACTACATTTAATGTTGAAAAGGAGTTAGAAAGAGTTAAGATCCCTATGACACTTTTAGAACTTTCAAAAAACCCTAGATATAAAAATCAAGTTTCCAAATGGATACAAAACACCTCTGTTGATGCTGAAAGCAATGTTATTAGCCTTCAGGATGAAAAACCAACACTTATCTTTGGTCCTAGCTCAGATATGATAGATGAAATAGTAGCCCATTTATATGTGACACTAAAGGCAAATGACTCCATGTTATACAACTGTATTCTTGATTCTGGAGCATCACATAATCTCATGCCAAAAACCATCATGGATCATTTAAATCTTGATATAACTAGATCCTATCATGATTTGTACACCTTTGATTCCAAGAGGGTACCTTGTCTAGGATAGATTAAGGATTTATTAGTCGCTCTTTCCCAAATCCCAGTAAAAAACATAGTATTATATATATTGTTCATTGAAGTCCCTCCCAAATTTGCAATGCTCCTTTCAAGGTCTTGCTATGCCAAATTAGGGGGAACTTTTTAGATGGACATGTATTATGCCACTATTTTGGTTTATGGGGGAGAACAACTTGGGTTGTATAGAGAAGTTAGATTTGTGCACACTATATGTAAAATAGATCAACCAAGCAACCACCCCATATATGCTATTGATCAAGATTTTAGCTGCTTTAAACTCTCTTCAAATCAAATACTTGAATCTGAAGTAAAAATTGAAGATGTAGTTGAAAACCCTATATCAAATCAAACTGATATGTGGAGGCTATTCTTTGATGGCTCTTGTACAAAGGATGGAGGAGGGGCTAGGGTAGTATTCATCTCACCAGAAAAAGAAAACATTACACAATCATGTAAACTAGATTTTGAAGTTACCAACAATGTAGCGAAATATGAGGCATTCCTTCTAGGACTATAGTTACCCAAAATTTTAAAGGTAAAAAACCTGAGTGTTTTCACTAAATTTGAACTCATTGTGAGACATGTTAGGAATATTTTCTAAACAAAGCATCCTAGGCTTAGGTCTTATCGAAATGCGATTTGGAATTTCATTGAAAATTTCTTTAATGCCTTCAACATAACTTATGTCCCTAGAAATGAAAACATACATGCAGATTCTTTAGCTGTCTCTACAAGCTCATTTAAAATTCCTGATCAAGCACATGTGTTATACCAAATCCATGTCAAATACAGGCCATCCATACCACATAACCAAAATAATTGGCAGGTGTTTGAGGAAGATGAATAACTAAAATCTTTCCTTCAAGTTGTAGGTGAATTTTCTCTTCTACAAATTGAGAAGACAATCTTGACATGATTAATCCTCAAGCTAATCATGATCCAGAACTAAATTTAATCAAAAATTTCAGATCATGACATCATACAATTATCAATCAACTTCATTCCTAAACGGTTAATTCCTTAAGAGAAATTATTGGGTTACAATAATGTCCCTCAAAACCCTTCGTCCATTTCTTCTGAAGATGACATTGAAGAAATGAATATTGGAACCCAAGAACAAGTGCAAAATGTAAAAATCTCTACACCTTTTTCCCCAGAAGTTAAAAATGAATGTCTTAAGTTAGTTAAAAGATACAAAGATGTTTTTGCTTGGTCTTATGTTTATCTTAAAACCTATGACACACCTTTCATTGAACATAAGATCCCATTAAAAACTGAAGCTAAACCCTACCAGCAAAAACTCAGAAGTATTAACCCATTTCTTCTACCAACTATTGAGAAAGAGCTTAAGAAAATGTCAAATGCACAAATTATTCTTCCACTAAGATATTCTAACTGGATTGCGAACCTAGTACCTGTTAGGAAAAAGAATGGTGAAATTAGACTCTGTGTTGATTTTAGGAACTTAAATAAAGCATCACTAAAGGATAAATATCCATTACCTATGATGGATCAGTTACTTCAACAAGTTTCTGGAGCTAACAAACTTTCTATGTTAGATGGTTTTTATGGTTATAATCAGATTATGGTCGACACAACAGATAGGGAAAAGACTACCTTCACAACACCTTGGGGTACTTTTATGTATGCTAGGATGCCTTTTGGTTTGAAAAATGCAGGAGCTCCATTCCATAGAGCTATGGATATAGATTTTGTAGGGCAAGTAAATAAATTTCTTGTTATTTATCTTGATGATCTTACAATCTTTTCTAATTCTGATAAAAAACATTTAAGGCACTTGATGAAGGTTTTTGAAAGATGTAGGAAATTCGAAATATCATTGAATCCAAAGAAGTCTCTATTTGTTATCATATAAGGGAAATTTCTCGGCCATATAACTTCTAAAAATGGAGTAGTCATTGATCCAAATATAGTATTATCCATTGAGACATTATCATTACCTAGAAATAAAAAGGAAGTTCAGGCTTTCCTTGGTAAAATCAACTTTTTAAGAAAATTCATACCCAATTATGTTGAAATTGTCAAAGATATAACTAATATGCTTAAAAAGGGTCATGAGGTTAAATAGATTGTCTCTTCCAAACATTCATTTGAACAAATCAAGAAAGCTATTTCTGAAGCCCCAACCTTGGTTAGTCCTAATTATACCAAACCATTTAATATATTTTCCTTTGCCTCTGAAATGACCCTTGCTTCTCTTTTACTACAAAAGAATGAAGATTCCCATGACCATCCTATAGCCCTTTTCAACAAAGTCATGAGAGATGTTGAGCTCAGACATTACATAATTGAGAAGAAGGCTTATGCCCTAGTCTAGTCTTTGAAATCTTTTAGGATTTATGTTTTACATTCAACCATTATAGCTTATGTCCCCAACAGTGTTGTTAAAACTGTTCTCACTCAACCAAATACTGTTGGGAGGAGAGGTAGATGGATCACCCAAATTTTGGAGTATGATCTAACTATCAAAACCACAAAGCTAGTAAAGGGTCAAGGGTTAGTTAAGCTTCTTGCTGAGTCCAATTGTAAAGTGGTAGGCATCAAACCGTTTTGGAAATACCAAGGGAGAACCCACAAGAACCTTCCCGAAATTCAAATGAGAAGAATCCACAAGAACCTTATGTCTATGCAAAAGGGGAGAATCCACAAGAACCTTCCCAAAATTTAAATAAGGAGAATCCATAAGAACCTTCCCAACATCCTGAAGAAAAGAATCCACAAGAACCTTTACTTTCAGATCAGACCATTTCTATACATATTGATCAGAAATTTCTGTTATCAATTTGGTATCAAGATATTGTAAATTTCTTGATTCATTTTGAATGTTCGGCACCATTTTCCAAAAGTCAATGTAAAATTCTCAAATTGAAAGCAGTCAAATATTGTATCATAAATGCAAATTTGTACTAGAAATACCCACTCAATATCTTATTATTGTGTTTAACAGAATCAAACATTGAAGGGATGATTGACTAGTTTCATGCAATATTTTTTGGAGGACATTATGCTTGGAGAGCAACAACATATAATATATTAAGTGCAGGATTTTATTGGCCAACATTGTTCTTACAAGTAGGTGCAAAGGTCAGAAGTTGTGTCCCTTGTCAGATGTGTGCTGGTAAGAAAAAACTAGTAGCGCTTCCACTAATCCCAACATTGGTCTCAACACCTTTTCTCTAATGGGGATTAGATTTTATTGGAGAGATTCATCCTACTTCAAGCAATCAACATAGATGGATCCTCACTGCAACATATTACTTTACTAAATGGGTGGAAGAAATTCGAGTAATAAATGCTACTGATGCAATAGTGATCAAATTCATTGAAGAAAACATTTTATCCAGGTTTGGTTGCCCACAGTGGATTGTTACTGACAATGCCACAACATTTTCCAGTGTTAAAATGATTGAGTTTTACCAAAAATATCATATTTTGTTACACCATTCAACTCCATATTATCCTCAAGGAAATGGTCTCGCAGAATCGTCTAATAAAATTCCGGTAAGGGTTATCAAGAAAAATTTAGCTAATCATAAAAAGAGTTGGGACAGTCATATAATTTATGCGGTTTGGGAAAACAAGATAACTCCAAAGAGATCTACTCGAAAATCTCCTTTTCAACTAGTTTATGGGAAAGATGCAATTTTGCCTACCAACTTGGCTTTCCTTGTTTTAAAGTTTCTATAGGAATCAACTAATGATCTTCATGATTTTTCAAGGAGGATAAATCAAATCATTGAACTAAATGAGAATGGAGATGAAGTCCAATATAAATTGAAAAAAATATCAAAATAAAATGAAGAGATCGTTTGATAGAAAAGCCAGGGAAAGGGACTTCAAGGAGGGAGATTTAGTTATAAGATGGGATTCTAGAAGAGAATACAAAGTAAAACATGGAAAGTTTGACAACCTATGGTTCGGACCTCTAAGTAGTGTTGAAGTAAAAGGAAACAACACTTTTGTGTCGCAAAATATAGAGGACAATATTCCACATTTCCTGTTAATGGAAGATTTCTGAAACATTATATTCAGTATTGAGAAGTTTGAAATAGATTTTACTACCATCATTGTAATAATTCCAGTTTTTATTTACCTTTCCAACTGTCAGTATGATTTTTTACAGCAAAGACTCCAGAGCCCAAGGAGAAGGCACATGGATTTGCAAGTTCTCTACATTCTATAGGAGAAAGCATTCCCCAGTTGGAGCTGATGTTGTAGCATTTTTGTTTTTGATAAGTTAGCCATTAGTTGAAAAAATCAAAATACCATTGTTAAATGATGAGTTAGGATGTGGACAAAAAACAAAACTGAAAATAAAAAATGTGAGGATTTATTATCATTTTAGGTCCATATCATAAAAAATGATAGGGTAGTTTCTCTAAAAAAGGAAGGCAAATAATAAAATGTTAGATAAGAAATAAAAACAAAATATTTGCTTTAGAAAATAAAAATTAAGGCTGCTAGTTCAAATGTACCTTTGAAATTTGTTGTTTAGTTTAAATAATGCTTAAATTCCTAAATCGAGTTTTTTATCGTGATAAACTTTATTACTTTGCAAATAGTCAATAACGCATGACTTTTTCGTATGGACGGAAGCGAAAAAACATCAAATCAGCGCCAAATAACTACTGAGCACTTTTCAATGGACACAACTAACGCTGCTCAGATCAATGATGGAGGTAGCATTTCAGCCCTCCTTTAGTTGTTTCTTGTTAACATGATGGGTGGGGGGGGTTCCAAAAAGTTGTTTTAATGATCACCCATTTTCGCTATGTTTCACTCCCATAGCATTTCGGGCCCCCAAAGCCCAAAACCATAAACCACCTCATCACCCCCTTGAAATCCCACTGACGGTTTCCTCTCTTCCAATGGTTGACCTCACGCTCGCGCCATATCATCTGCCCGTTATCCCCTTCTCCATACAGAAGTCGCCAAAATATAAATCTATTATCCCTCACCCACTCACAAGCCACCACGTCATAAAGCCATTGCACCATATGCTCCTATCCCATTTCCAGCCTCATTTTAACCATTTTACCCTCCCTTTGGACAATTAATCCTGCTCCTCTATAATAAATTGCCTATGGTTAGATTTTAAATGAAAAATTAAGCCCAAGTTTACTTATAAATAGTCAATGGCTCTAACCTTTATCACTTTTCTGCTTCCATCCATATCGCGAGAGCTTTATTTGTTTTGTGTATATTTTCCCCTGTCGTCCGTTTTTCAGTTAAATCGATTTTCATATTTCACCTCTTTGCAGCAAGATGTCTCCAAAAATTAAAACAAAAAAAATTGTCGAAGAAGGGAATCCATCTATAGCCTTGCTTCACTTGGATCACCTTCCCCTTCCAGACTCCTTGTTCAAAGTCACCGACTGTGAATGCAAATTCGATTTCCAAGAATTGCATTTGTGGCTAAAGAAGAAATATAGAGATAAAGAATATCCAATTTGCTTCTGGGAGACACCTTTTCCCTTTTTCTCCTTTCCCAAAGCCTGATCATTTCCTTGATTTGATCACTTGGTTTCAAACTAGGTATGATCATGTGCAAAGAACAGTGATGACTCAAGATGGAAAAATCTTGATCACCATTACTGCTTAGATTATAAACCAAATGCTAATGATACCTTCATATGACTCCCTCGGCTATTTCTCACCAGCAGCTCTCATGGACCTTTATAATAAAATCAACTTCCCACAAAGAGCCCTTATTTTAAACTTTTTCTACCAGAAGATGTTGAATTACCCAAGAGAAACCCACCTTATTCATCTTCTACGTTCCCTGAAACTACTAGACATATCATCTCCCTGATATATTACCTCTTAGGCTATGAAAATGATTAACTTTTCGATGAATCCATCCTTGGATTCTTTTCCATTTTCAGTAAGGAATATCAACCTGCTTTCATGTATAGTTATAGCCAGCTCTTGGTTGATAATATACATGAACAATTTATGAATTTTTCCACACAAGGAGTGTTCAGCTTAGTCATAATCCATTTGATTTTGTTTCAGCAGGGAGATTCATTGCACATTCAGCTTAACATGCAAGATGAGCAAGGAGTGGTCCAATTAGTGATTCCCTAGACAGAGTTAGTCAAAGCAAAATCATCAAAGTTTACATTCTCTCAATTTATAGATTCTTTTGTACATCCAATTATTTAATTACTCAATAGCCAGGCAGAGCCCAGAATTGGAGAAGAAATTAAGAAAACATTGCACCTATCTGAACAGACCAAGACTGGTGACTGGTATCTATACTAGAACTACACTAAAATTAGGATATATGGTAGTGAGTTAGCTCCATAAAAAAATGCCTAAGTATGTGCCAATGAGGATATTCTCACTAGAATAAATCAGGTAGACGATAAATATGGATGAAGTCCATTTTGTCTCAGCTAAGAAGAATTCATAGTTCAAACTCAAAGCCAAGGTAGGGACATTCATCTGTAATACTAGGTCTACAGGTATAGAGGAAGACAAATTATTGAAGAACATGAATCTCTAGCCAAGCTTCACCTTGTCTTATGATCCTTTTGGAATCATTTCAGCCCTGAGAGTTAAGTTGAAGGTAACTCCTTACAACCATACTCCTAGGCCAGAATTGGAGAAGTTTATGGACTAGGAGCAGTGGCCTGAAGGGACTCTCCTAGAAGCAGATGAACAGGTTATAATCATTCCACAGGAAAATACTCCAATCACTCAGAGTACTCAACACAAAAGAGCTAGAGAGGAAACTCAATAAGCTACAGAGTCAATTAAAGAGTATTCTAGACTACAAAAGAAATTGAACACTGGATTGTCAATATCATTAGGGAGCAAGCCGCCAGGAATAATTGATCTTGGAGATTTAGAAAATATTTCATCAGCAAGGACTACTAATCCCAAACCTTGTTCTACTTCTTCAATGCCTTGTTCAACTGGACCTATGGAGATTATTCAGTCAGCTAAGATTAGCTCAGCAGAAGATACTAATATCTTCTCAACATTTCTGGAAATTAAACAAAATAATGAAACTCTTAAGTCACAAATGTATAGTCAGTTTTGGAAATAGACATCCACCTCTTAGAACATAATTCTCTCTACCTTTGACAGTGAAAGAGGAAGGATGAAAATGGAATGTTTGCAAGCTCAAATTCCATTCCCTAAATCCACAGCAAATTACAAGAAGACCATATTTTCATTTGATGTAAACCAGATGCATCTTATTGATCAAATGGATTTGCATAGGCAATCAGGCGAAATGTTATTTTCAACAATGACTAAAACTGCCATGTCTCTTTCGAAGCTCAGGATTGGCTTGTGAAATGTATAGTCACAACATAAGATTGAAAAACTGTTATATTTAGCTAAAGATAACAAATTAAAGTCTTTAGAAGATCTTATTGTTAAAATTGGATATGATCCCCAAGACTGTAAAGCAATTGAAGAAATACTCAAGAATAAAAATATAGAGATAGTAGCTTTGAAGAAACAGTTGAAACTGCCATCAACTGAGGATCCACAAACCAAATAGATGGAAGAAAATGAATAGCACATGGAGGAGATGTTGAAGCTCATTATTGAGCAAAACATACAGATCAAGAAAATAGAAGAGCAAATAGAACAATTTCTCAAGGAAAAAGAGGCAGCACAACTTGTTGTGACCTTAGTAATAGCAATTCCCATAGAAATTATAGATCCATTCTCATCTCCTACTGACATTGCTTCATCTTCAGCGATAGTTGAAACAACAAGGTTATCACAGGAGTTATAGGCAAAAAAAAGATAGAATGAAAAGTTACTCCAGAAGTTGAAAACCCTGGAGTCACAGAAGGTAAAGAATGATACCTTGTATGTAGAGGAAACACTAAAGTCACACAGGTTAGAGCTCAAGGTTAAACAATTAGAGAGTAAGACTCTAATGGCAGACACTTTTGCCTAGGCCAAAAAGGACATATGGGTAGATATCAACCACTCCATAACAGAAGTATGGCCATCCATACAAATCATTTTTGAGTAGCAAGACTTGATTGCTAGATGCAGGACATAGATAGATAATCAGAGGGTAGCATTAAGCACAAAACCCAAAGAAGCAGCATGGATTATCAAAGTACTAAACTCTAAGACTAAGCAGTAGTTACAAGAGATAAATATTCCAGATTGGACAATTACTATTTTGGAGACTAAGAAAGTCTTAATGAAGAAGAATCTATTGACTCAGTTGAAAACAAAGTGTGAAGCTTTGAACATTGCAGTCTGAAGGTTTCATTGTAAATTCAGTATGTTGAATAAGAAAGCTTTATCAAGGTTAGTGTCATCAAATGATCAGCTAGTCAAATTGGACGATTATTGTGAAAAATTATATACTATTATAGCAGACAACAATCAATTTGCAAGTATAAAAAGGCATATTACTGGCAAAGAGTTTTACTCTGGAAGCTTTGAGCCCTGACCTCACAATCAAATATGAAGTTGGACATCTCTTTCTCACTAAACCCAATTTTGAAAGATATACTGAAGTTGATGAGATATTTAGAAGAATGGTAAATCTGGATATACCAAGTGAGGAGTGGTCGGATCAATTGTGTGAAACAATTGATTAACTTTGCATCCCAATAAGAAGACAACACAACAGTTTTTGAAGGAACAATCATCAACAACTTCCTACCTAATAGGGACACATCATTCAACAGTTTTCTTTTCCTATTTTCTTTTAGGCTATTTCTATAATCAGTTTAGTATATTTTGTTTACTATCCAAACAAGTATAAATAACTCTCTTATACGAGTTATTAAAAGGTGACACCTTTCCATAAGAAATTTTGTAAGCATTGATGTACAAGCTTTTTCTAGATCACTCATAATAAAGCAAAGGATTTTGAATTTGATATCATACAATCTCGTTTTCTTCTGTAAGTCTTGCATGTGTTCCATTCATTCTGTTAATTCTACACATGTTTAAGTTTTAGAAAGATATCAGGTGAGAATAAATGTGTTACAATTATTCTTAAAATTCCTGCTCAAGTTATTCTTATAAAGAGATTGAGATATTCGAATATATGTCTGAAAGGCTCCCTCTAAATCATAAAATTGTCAGTGTCTTATGTAATTTTAAGCATAATTTTTTTTAACTTTTGAACATTGGTCGAAGGTTTTCCCACTTATGATGATTTATCTTTCTATTTGAAATTTAAAGTAATCATATCCCCTTACTATTATTTCTTCACATCTTATCAACTAAAATCACTGTGTGAAGTTAAATAGCAGCCCTTTGGTCATTTATTAGTACTATATAAAAGGGTTAAATACATCGTTCTTATATTTTTTTACGTACTGGTCCTCCATAAAACCAAAACCCAAAACCCCAAAACAAATATCTTGGATGCACTAGCATGATCAATTGACCATTATCATCTCAGAGGTACAACATCAATCTGGTGATGTTGTCGAGGAATTGAATTTTATTAGTCTTCCTAGTACAATGATATAAATCCTATTCCTTTAAAGGTAACTAAAGGTCTATATAGGTCACAATTCTTCACTTGGCGACTCCATTGTACCAAACTGGCACCATTTAGGCACACTAGATCCCATTCTGAATCTGACACAGTTAGCCCTCTGCCAAATTCAAAAAAGCTTGTGAGAAGGCCAATTC
The DNA here is from genome assembly GCA_000404065.3 of Pinus taeda. Classification (NCBI taxonomy): domain Eukaryota; kingdom Viridiplantae; phylum Streptophyta; class Pinopsida; order Pinales; family Pinaceae; genus Pinus; species Pinus taeda. The sequence continues at coordinate 19,624 of APFE030787193.1, forward strand.
CAAAAGAAGACTTCATCCATCTTCTTCTTCTTGAATCCTGCAGTCTAAAGATATATTATCATAAGCTCCCTTTAGGAACATTCCATCCAATCTACATTCGAAACAATTGTCACCTAGGATTTCTAAACTATTAGGTAAGGGAGTTGATTTTAAATCAGATTTCTTTATTCACTCACTTGAAACATATCAAGTACCCTCACTACCATTAGAATCACCTAAATGCAAGGTTTAATTAGATATTCATTTACCTGAATTCAAACCTACCAACTTCATATCCCACACTACTTATTCATTCCCTTCTACTTCTAAACAACTTGAAGGGACCTTCTCTTTATACTCAAACCCACTCTTTGAAACAAAAGAGGATATTCAATCATAGGTTCAGAAGTTGGTTACTAGGACTCCCTTAAATTCATTTAGGAGATCTCCTCCTTCTTCACCCCCACACAGATATACACCTTCTCTATCACCATCTTCCTCTTCTTTTTCATCATCTGCTCAAACACCTCATACACCATCTTCTACTATGGCATTCCAACTCATTGTACAAGATAGATATACAAGTTTAGTTTTTCCTCAAAACCTCAATGCATTCCCTCTTAGATATTTAAAACACCTTCCTAGGTATAATGGAGAAATTGGTTCCTTGGCTGAGGACCATCTTCAAGCATTTCTAGATTTTGCATATAATATGAACATAGAACAACAAAATGTTTATATGAGGTTGTTTGTCCAATCTCTTGAGGGAAATGTTAGAACCTGGTTTAGGCAGATACCTGCAAATTCCATTAGGTCATGGGAAGATTTAACAAATATATTCAAAAATCAATGGGGTGTGACGAAAGACCCTCTTTACTTTTTGACTGAGTTTCAAGAATTAAAATGAAACTTTGGTGAACCTGTAGCTGATTTTATTAAAAGGTTCAACAAACTTTGCCATAAGATGCATCCTGATTGCAAACTCCCTATAGTAGCAGCCAAATATAGGTTTTCAAAAGCCTTTGAAGATGATTTTTCTGTAATGTTAAGATAATTAACTTCTAGGACTCTTGAAGACATGTAAATCAATGCTATAGAGGTGGAGGCAAATAGGTCTACCTCAACCACCTTGAAACCTAAAGAGAAAAAGGCCCAAAGAAAGCTTAAATCTAGTCAAGTGGCACCTACTTATTCAAAAAATAAAACTGAACATTCCAAAATTGATGGGATCACTTCACTTCTTAGAAACCTATCCAATAGAATTTTCATGATTGAAAATCAACCCAGAAGAGTTCAACAGATGGTCACTCAACCTCAAAATCAGAATCAAGGTCAATACAAAATGACTCCACAATTATAAGTTCTTCAAAGGCCTAGTAATGGTCAACATGTTCTGACTCCTTTGTTGATCGATGATCAACATTCTGATGACAATACCCTGACTATCACTAAAGACATTAATAATATGGATACCTCTTCTGGTCAAACCACTATTATTCTTCTTTCATAGAATAAACAAATTCAAGAAGATTAAGAATCTTCACAGGTTTCCAAATACCATGCCTTGTCTAAATTTCTAATTGTGGAGCTAAACAAAAGATATGATCTCAGACCTAAACTTGGCCTCAAAAGACCTCTTAAAGAAACTCCAACAGTTGAACCTCATACCAAAGCTGTTGAAACTCAGACAACTGCTATTTGACCATTAAATCAGTCAACTGATACAACTCAAATTGATAAAACTCTCTTAACTACATTTAATGTTGAAAAGGAGTTAGAAAGAGTTAATATCCCTATACCACATTCAAAAAACCCTGGATATAAAAATAAAGTTTCCAAATGGATACAAAACACCTATGTTGATGCTGAAAGCGATGTTATTAGCCTTCAGGATGAAAAACCATCAATTATCTTTGCTCCTAGCTTAGATATGATAGATGAAATAGTACCCCTTTTCTATGTGACACTAAAGACAAACGACTCCATGTTATACAACTGTATGCTTAATTATGGAGCATCACATAATCTCATGCCAAAAACCATCATGGATTACTTAAATCTTGATATAACTAGACCCTATCAAGATTTGTACACCTTTGATTCCAAGACGGTACCTTGTCTAGGATTGATTAAGTATTTAGTAGTCACTCTTAACCAAATCCCAGTAAAATGCATAGTATTGTATATAGTTGTCACTGATATCCCTCCCAAATTTGGAATGCTCCTTTCAAGGTCTTGTTGTGCAAAATTAGGGGGAACTCTTCAGATGGACATGTCTTATGCCACTATTCCGATTTATGGGGGCGAACAACTTAGGTTGTATAGAGAAGTTAGATTTGTGCACACTGTATGCAAAATAGATCAACCAAGGAACCACCCTATCTATGCTATTGATCAAGACTTTAGCTACTGTCAACTCTCTTCAAATAAAATACATGAATCTCAAGTAAAAATTGAAGATGTAGTTGAAAACCCTTTATCAAATCAAACTGATGTGTGGAAGCTATTCTTTGATGGCTCTTGTACAAAGGATGGAGTAGGGGCTAGGGTAGTATTAATCTCACTAGAAAAAGAAAACATTACACAATCATGTAAACTTGATTTTGAAGTTACCAACAATGTAGCATAATACGAGGCATTCCTTCTAGGACTACAGTTAGCCAAAAGTTTAAAGATACACAACCTAAGTGTTTTCACTAACTCTCAACTCGTTGTGAGACAGGTTAGGAATATTTGTTGTTAAACACACATGGGCTGCAACAAAATATGAAAGATAAAACATGAGAGTACATTTTTTATTAACAAAAGATATACATTTATAGTACATGGTTTGACCATTGGGTTCCACATCCCAAGGTCTCTTGGACTTCCTTAGTCTATTCTACTTCCACACTAACCCATAGAGGATTAGGTGTCCAACATTTCCCTCGTTAATCCGAAGGGTTATGTATGAGTCCAAGAAGAGAGTTGTAATACAAAATGTGCAAAAATGCAAGGCAGCACTAGGTTGAATGTGCTCTCTGAAAGGTTGGTATAAAGGGCGATGGTTTAAGGATGACCACCAACACTAGAATGCTTAGTGCAGTTCCTGGAACTCTGCCAATTTTGGCATCAAGCTCAAGTCTTCAGCTAGAGGAAGTGTTTCTGATGGTTTGAAGAGGGAAACCTTCAACCATGAAAGGGAGGTCTCACCCCACATAAAAGGGAGAACTTCAACCGAAAAAGGGAAGTCTCAACCTATGATGGTTTAAGGATGACCAACAACTCTGGAATGCTTAATGCAATTCCTGCAACTCTTCCAAAACTTGCAAGAAGCTGAAGTCTTCTGCTAGAGGAAGTGTCCCCAATTTTGTTCTTGAAATTCTTCCGAAACTGGCAAGAAGTTGAAGTCTTCTACTAGAGGAAGTGTCCCAGATTACCAACTAAAGGCATGCTCAGGGGCATCTTTGTCTCTGGCTACAATTCTGAAACTGGTGTGGCAAGTTGTGGCTCAGGATTGCTTGATGTGACTTTGAAGCTTGTAGATGACCATCATTCCCCCCCATCATATACAAGGTGAGATGATGGAGAAAACTTAGCTGCAAGACTATTCAACACTCTTGAAAAAGTTATGAAATGTCACTGAAATATCTTCTTGGTTGTTGATGCCCATTGCCAAGAAGCGATCCATCCAAGATGAATCTTTGTTCTTGCAGGAGGTTTGTTTCTAAAGCATTTGTGTGAAGAATGGGTGGTTTTATGGAAGGGCTTACATGGATGAAGATCAAAACAGTGATCTTTCAAATGGCCAACTCGGTCACAATGTTGGCATTTCACAATCTGTTGTTATTGCTATTATTGTGGAAGAGGGGTAGAATCTGGAACAGTTGAAGGTGAACTGTCATGAGGAGCAGATGAAGATGAATCGTCCTGAAGAAATCCAGCACTTTGAAATTGGATTGATTTTGAGTAATCTGGAATATGAAAGGACAAGTCCTTTTCATATCCAAGACCAGTTCTGTGCTTGTTATGGACAAGCTCTTCCCAAGGTCAGATAATTGGCTTGGAAAGTGCAGACTGTACTTCTGCATCTGCATGTACAACTGCTACTTTATTGGGTACTCTTCTTGCTATAGTTGTGATTCAAGCTGCAAAAATTCAATCTTTTCCTGTGCATTATGCAGGTAGGTCTAAATGTCATAGAGAGTGTCTTTGTTGATGTTTACCATCCCGTCGTCATTTGACTGTATCAAAGTATTTAATAAATCTAATACATCATAAATTAAAGCCATTTTGACTTACGAAAAAAAGAGTACTAAAGCAGCTCTGCTTTCTTGTAAGCTAGAGAAAAAATGGAAATTAATAGTGTGGCTTGGATATAAGTCTTCTAAAAAATCTACAGTGACGAGGCGATGTCTCTATAAAGAGACCAAACCATTATACAACTTGTCTGCAATTTTCTTCAACACTTCTTCACGATTCACGTATCTTTTACCACCATCTTCAAAGATTGCACAGACTAATTATATCCAAAAATCAAAAAATTAGCAATGGAATCAAAACCTCCATGCTAAATTTCAGCTCCTCAAATCAAATCCTTTGTCTCAAATCCTTGTTGAATATATGCACACTTCTAGAAACCTTACAACCGTGTGTTTCAAGACCTCCTAACTCAAAATTTTGAACAAACAAACACTAAATTGTACAGACACAACTACTTATGCACAACGAATATGTGATCTCTGAAATATATGTATGTAGCTTAAACTAGAATTTAAGCTTCAGAGAGGGAGACTAAATCAATGCTTCCACATAAACATTCAATGCACCATGCCAGATTCGAACTTCACTGTTAATATAGATGGTAATCAACGCACAACAAACACTGTCTGTCTTATTCCACTCGTCGACTTATCAAGTTGATGGACATATATATAACGTAGAGGTTCAAAATTGAGAATGCACAAACACTTTATAATCCGGGAACTAAGTGAGGCGTTGTTGTTATTCTGAAAGCTAAGTGGTGTCCCAAGGAATACCTTCAGGCCGAGGCATCAACAAATTTAATGAAAAAAACCAATAAATTATGTAGATCTGATAAAGATTGTGAAATATAAAGTGGTGGGTATCTAGCGTTAGTTTCCAAGATGCAGAGGAATAAAATGGATAAAGTTACGAAGATGCGCCCCCACCTGAACTTGCATCCTTTTGTTCATCTCTGTAATGATCTCTTAGTTCCTGGAATGGTTGCGGATTCATGTGAGCCATACTAGTTGCAAGTTCGTGTGAGCAACTAGGAAATACATGAGAAAAGTCAGCTACCTGGAAAGCTGAAGATTACGCCGCAATTTATGGAACAACCTCTTCCCCAGACATTATACCAGAGATAATGTGTTCACACTAATTTCATTTTTCCTTTAAAACTGTTGCTTCTGCCTTCACTTGGAGCCCATGTTCATTCTCTCACATTGCAATCTCTCTTCAACTCTACACAATCGAAACCCCTTCAATTTTTTTATATAAACAGTTGCTTCTGCCTTAATTGGAAATCATACTCATTTTTCAACATTACAAGAGATCCGAGAGATTCCACGCAGTGTTATCAACAAAGCATTATATTGATGCGCTATTGTTGCAATGTAGTTTGGAGGGCTGAGTCTCTAGGTGTATAAGAGACCCTTGAGGCTCATATATTCGATGCTGACATTCCTGGTCTAAAAAGGACGTCAAGATTCAGGTGGACAAATTCCTGCATGGAGGCACCAAAATACCCTAGTTGGTTTGTAGAATTCTTCTTCGAAATCCTCAGCTTCTCCAGAGCCAATGAATCCTCTCTATCGATAAATGCTTATACTAAGTTAATTCACACCCCATCTGATTCAAATTTGGCAGACTGGTTAGTAGAAATACAATAGGATAGAAAGAGTACTATCCCCATTTTTGGTGATCTAACTCTCCACAAACCAATAAACAAGAATGATTACAAATAATGGGTGAGATTTCTATGTGCAATTGGATGGATTTTGCAAACATCTTAAGTAATTTTGACTTTTTCTAAAATATCACGCTCTTGACTAAACAAATTTGGTCTCGGTATAACATCCAATGGATGAAAAGAACAAGGAGCAGTGAAAGACCGCACGGTAGTTTTTAGCGTCGTTTCTTGCTTCCTAAGAATGCTAGGCTTCACGAGGATGTGAAGGAAAAGATGGAGAAACCTGACCAGGAGAGGAGCAAAATTACACCATCAGCAACACCAATAGTTTTGATCCAAACTCACTCCACAACACCTCCACGCAGCAGCTAGCTACAATCGACTCCTTTAATGCACCATTCGAAGCACCGATCGACTCCTTCAATGCAGTGACACACTTCAACAATGAATGAGATTTTGTAGGGTTTTGACAGAGATGATAGCTTGCAAAAGATGTAGAAAATAGGCAAAATGGTAGAAAAATGCAAGACAAACTTATGAAGAAATGGAAAAATCAAGTCACAAAATGGAGCTAGAAGCCAAAAATGGCATTGGAGAAATGACAGAGGTTGTAGCTAGAATTTAGCTGAGAAAATATTCATGAAATCCAAAATTGATGGCATAAATGACCTACACAAAGAGGCCATAAAACAAATGGCTTAAAGTAATTATGGAGGGCAGGAATATGTCTGCTCTGATACCGTGTTAAACACACATCGGCAGCAACAGAATATGAAAGATAAAACATGAGAGTACATTTTTTTATTAACAAATGATATACATTTATAGTGCATGGTTTGACCATTGGGTTCCACATCCCAAGGTCTCTTAGACTTCCTTAGTCTATTTTGCTTCCACACTAACCCATAGAGGATTAGGTGTCCAACATTTTCCAAACAAAACATCCTAGGCTTAGGTCTTATCGAAATGAAATTTGGGATTTCATTGAAAATTTATTTAATGCCTTCAAAATAACTTATGTCCCTAGAAATGAAAACATACATGCAGATTCTTTAGCTGTCTCTGAAAGCTCATTTAAAATTCCTGATCTAACACATGTTATACCAAATCCAGGTCAAATACATGCCATCCATACCAGATAACCAAAAGCATTGGCAGCTGTTTGAGGACGATGAACGACTAAAATATTTCCTTCGAGTTGTAGGTGAATTTTCTCTTCTACAAATTGATGAAGACAATCTTGACATGATTAATCCTCAAGCTAATGATGATCGAGAACTAAATTCCAAAATTGCAGATCATGACATCATACAATTATCATACAACTTCATTCCTAAAGGGTTAATTCCTTTAGAGAAATTATTTGATTATAATGATGTCCCTTAAAATCCTCCATCCATTTCTCTTCAATATGACATTGAAAAAATCAATATTGGAACCCAATAACAAGTGCAAATATAAAAATCTCTACAAATTTAGCCCCAGAAGTTAAAAATAAATATCTTGAGTTACTTAAAAGATACAAATATGTCTTTTCTTGGTCTTATGCTGATCTTAAAATCTATGGCACATCTCTCATTGAACATAAGATCCAATTAAAAACTGAAGCTAAACCCTACCAGCAAAAACTCACAAGAATTAACCCATTTCTTCTACCAACTATTGAGAAAGAGCTTAAGAAAATGTTAGATGCACAAATTATTCTTCCACTAAGATATTCTAATTGGATTTCCAACCTGGTACCTATCAGGAAAAAGAATGGTGAAATTATACTATGTTTTGATTGTAGGAACTTAAATAAAGCATCACTAAAGGATACCTATCCATTACCTAAGATGATTCAGTTACTTACACAAGTTTCTAGAGCTAACAGACTTTCTATGTTAGATGGTTTTCTGGTTATAATCAGATTATGGTCCACACAACGGATAGGGAAAAGATTGTCTTCACAACACCTTGGGGTACTTTTATGTATGCTAGGATGCCTTTTGGTTTGACAAATGCAGGAGCTACATTCCAAAGAGTTATGATATAGCTTTTGTAGGGCAGGTAAATAAATTTCTTGTTATTTATCTTGATGATCTTACTGTCTTTTCTAGTTCTGATAGAAAACATTTAAAGCACTTCATGAAGGTTTTTGAAAGATGTAGGCAATTCAGAATATCGTTGAATCCAAAGAAGTCTCTATTTTCTATCACATAAGGAAAATTGCTCAGCCATATAATTTCTAAAAATGGAGTAGTCATTGATCCAAACAGAGTATCAACCATTCATACATTATCATTACGTATAAATAAAAAGGAAGTTCAGGATTTCCTTGGTAAAATCAACTTTTTAAGAAGATTCATACCAAATTATGTTGAAATTGTCAAAGATATAACTGATATGCTTAAAAAGGGTCATGAGGTTAAATGGAATGTCTCCTCCAGGCATGCATTTGATCAAATCAAGAAAGCTATTTTTGAAGCCCCAACCTTGGCCAGTCCTGATTATACCAAACCATTTAGTATCTTTTCATTTGCCTATGAAACAACCCTTGCTTCTCTTTTAATACAAAATAATGAAGATTCCCATGACGAACCTATAGCCTTTCTCAGCAAAGTCATGAGATATGATGAGCTCAAATATGACATAATTGAGAAGCTGGATTATGCCCTAGTCTAGTCTTTGAAATATTTTAGGATGTATGTTTTACATTCAACCATTATAGCTTATGTCCTCAACAATGCTATTAAAATTGTTCTCACTCAACCAGATACTGATGGGAGGACAGGTAGATGGATCACCCAAATTTTGGAGTATGATCTAATAATCAAAACCATAAGCTAGTAAAGGGTCAAGGATTATCTAAGCTTCTAGCTGAGTCCAATTGTAAAGTGGTAGGCATCAACATTGTTTTGGAAATACCAAGGGAGAATCCACAAGAACCTTTCCAAAATTCAAAATGAGAAGAATCCACAAGAACCTTTTGTCTATGCAGAAGGGGAGAATCCATAAGAACCTTCCCAAAACTCAAATGAGAAGAATCCATAAGAACCTTTTGTCTATGCAGAAGGGGAGAATCCACAAGAACCTTCCCAGAATTTAAATGAGGAGATTCCACAAGAACCTTCCTAGCATCCTGAAGAAAAGAATCCACAAGAACCTTTAATTTCATATCAAACCATTTCTGTACATATTGATGAGAAATTTCTATTATCAAATTGGTATCAAGATATTGTAAATTTTTTGATTCATTTTGAATGTCCTGAACCATTTTCCAAAAGTCAATGTAAAACTCTCAAATTGAAAGCAGTCAAATATTGTATCATAAATGCAAGTTTTTACTCAAAAGACACACTCAATATCTTACTATTATGTTTAACATAATCATAAACTAAAGTGATCATTGACCAGTTTCATGCAGGATTTTGTGGATGACATTATGCTTGGAGAGAAACAACATATAAGGTATTAAGGGCATGATTTTATTGGCCAACATTGTTCTTACAAGTAGGTGCAAAGGTCAAAAGTTGTGTCACTTGTCAGATGTTTGCTAGTAAGAAAAAACTAGCGGCTCTTCCACTAATCCCAAAATTGGTCTCAACACCTTTTCTCCAATGGGGATTAGATTTTATTGGAGAGATTCATCATACTTCAAGCAATTAGTGTAGATGGATCCTCACTGCAACAGATTACTTTACTAAATGGGTGGAAGCAATTCGAGTAAGAAATGCTACTAATGTAGTAGTGATTAAATTCATTGAAGAAAGCATTTTATCCAGGTTTGGTTGCCCACAACAGATTGTTACTGACAATGCCACAACATTTTCCAGTGTTAGTTTTTCCAGAAATATCATATTTTGTTACACCATGCAACTCCATATTATCCTCAAGGCAATGGTCTCGTAGAGTCATCTAATAAAAGTCCAGTAAATCTTATCAAGAAAAGTTTAGCAAATCATAAAAAGAGTTGGGGCAGTCATCTAATTTATGTAGTTTGGGCAAACAAGATAACTCTAAAGAGATCTACTGGGAAATCTCCTTTTAATTTAGTTTATGGGAAAGATGAAATTTTCCCTACCAACTTGGCTTTCCCTATTTTAAAGTTTCAATAGGAATCAACTGATGAACCTGATGATTTTTCAAGGAGGATAAATCAAATCATTGAACTAAATGAGAACAAAGATGAAATCCAATATAAATTGAAAAAATATCAGAATAAAATGAAGAGCCCATTTGATAGAAAAGCCAGGGAAAGGGACTTCAAGGAGGGATATTTAGTTCTAAGATGGGATTCTAGAAGAGAAGACAAAGTAAAACATGGAAATTTTGACAACCTCTAGTTTGGACCTCGAAGTATTGCTGAAGTAAAAGGAAGAAACACTTGTGTGTTTCAAAATCTAGAGGGACAATATTCCACATTTCCTGTTAATGGAAGATTTCTGAAACATTATATTCAGTATTAAGAAGTTTGAAATAGATTTTACTAACATCATTGTAATAATTCCGGCTTTTATTTACCTTTCCAACTGTCAATATCATTTTTTACATCAAAAACTCCAGAGCCCAAGGAGAAGACACATGGATCTGCAAGTTCTCTTCATTCTATAAGAGAAAGCAGTCCCCTATTGGAGCCGATGTTGTAGCATTTTTGTTTTTGATAAGTTAGTCATTATTTGAAAAAATCAAAATACCATTGTAAAATGATAAGTTAGGATATGGACCAAAAACAAAATTGAAAATAAAAAATGTTAGGATTTATTATCATTTCAGGTCCATATCATAAAAAATGATAAGGTAGTTGCTCTAAAAAAAGAAGGCAAAAGATAAAATGTTAGATAAGAAATAAAAAGAAAATATATTCTTTAGAAAATAAAAATTAAGGCTGCTAGTTGAAACGCGCTTTTGAAATTTGTTTTTTAGTTTAAATAATGCTTAAATTCCTAAATCGGGGTTTAATTATTGTGATAAACTTTATTACTTTGCAAATAGTCAATAACACATGAATTTTTCGTATGGACGGAAGCGAAAAATGTCAAATCAATGCCAAATAACTGCTGAGAACTTTTCAATGGACACAACTAATGCCACCCAGATCAACAGTGGAGGTAGCATTTCGGCCCCCCTTTAGCCGTTTCCCATTAACGCGACAGGTTGGGGGGGGGGGGGGGGTGTGGGGGGGGTGGTCGAAATTTGTTTTAAGGGCCACCCATTTTTTCTACATGTCACTTCTGTAGCATTTTGGCCCCCTAAAGCCCAAAACCATAAACGACCTCACCACACCCCCGAAATCCTGCTGTTAGTTTCATCTCTTCCAACAGTTGACCTCGATCCTGCACCATATCATCCGCCCATTATCCCCTTCTCCATACAGAAGCTGCCACGTCATAAATCCATTATCCCTCACAAAGTCACAAGACGCCACGTTGTAAATCCATTGTGCCATACACTCATATCATGTTGCTAGCCTCATTTAAACCATTTTACCTTCTCGTTGGACAATTAATCTCGCTCCTCTATAATAAATTGCCTACAATTAGATTTTAAACGACAAATTAAGCCCAATTTTACATATAAATAGCCCATGGCTCTACCCTTTATCACTTATCTACTTCCATCCATATCGCCAAAAGCTTTATTTGCTCTATGTATATTTTCCCCTGTCATCTATTTTTCAGTTAAATCAATTTTCATCTTCCACCCCTTTGGAGCAAGATGGCTCCCAAAATTAAAACATAGAAAACTATGGAAGAAGGGAATCCATCTACAATGTTGCTTTACTTGGATTACCTTCCCCTTGCGAACTCCCTATTCAAAGTCACTAACTGTGAATGCGAATTCGATTTCCATGAATTGCATTTGTGGCTAAAGCATAAATATACAGATAAAGAAGATCCCATTCACTTTTGGGAGACACTTTTCCGTTGTTCTCATTTCCCAAAAATCATCATTTCCTTGATTTTATCATTTGGTGTCAAGCCAGGTATGATCCTATGCAAAGGACAGTGATGACTCAAGATGGAAAAAATATTGATCACCATCACTACTAAGAGTATAAACCAAATGCTAATGATACCTTCATCTGACTCCCTCAGCTATTTCTCACCAGCAGCTCTCATGGACCTTTATAATAAACTCACCTTCCAACAGAGAGCCCTTATTTTTTAACTTTTTCTGCTAGAAGATGTTGAATTACCCAAGAGAAACCCACCTTATTCATCTTCTATGTTCCCTGAAGCCATTAGACATATCATCTCCTTGCTATCATACCTCTTAGGCTATGAAAATGATCAACTTGTTGATGAATCCATCCTTGGATTCTTTTCCATTTTCAATGAGGAATATCAACCTTATTTCATGTATAATTATAGTTAGTTAATGGTTGATAATATACATAAACAATTTATGAATTTTACCACACAAGGAGTGTTCAGATATAGCTCAGTCGTAATCCATTTGATTTTGTTTTAGCAGGGAGATTCATTGCGCATTCAGTTTAATAAGCAAGATGAGCAAGGAGTGAATCAATCAATGATTCAATGGACAAGGTTAGTTAAAGAAACATCATCAAAATTTACATTATCTCAATTTATAGATTCTTTTGTACATCCATTTCTTCAATTACTCAATAACCAAGCAGAGCCCAGAATTGGAGTTAACAAAACATTGCACCTATTTGAACAAACATAGACTGGTGACTCGTATCTGTACTAGAAATACACTAAAATTAGGATATATGGCAGTGAGTTAGCTCCATACAAGCTGCCTAAGTATGTGCCAATGAGGATATTCTCACTGGAATACATCAAGCAGATGATAAATATGGATGAAGTCCATTTTGTCTCAGGTATGAAGAATTCACAGTTCAAACTCAAAGCCAAGGTAGGGACATTCATCTGTAATACTAGGTCTACAAGTACAGAGGCAAAAAAATTATTGAAGAACATGAATCTCCAACCAAGCTTCACCTAGCCTTATGATCCTTTTGGGATCATTTCAGCCCTGAGAGTTCATTTGAAGGAAACACCTTACAACCATACTCCCAGACCAGAATTGGAGAAGTTTATGAACCATGAGCAGTGGTCTGAAGGGTCTCTCTTAGAAGCACATGAACAGGCTATAAACACTCCACGGGAAAATAATCCAGTCACTCAGAGTACTCAACACAAAAGAGGCAGAGATGAAACTCAGTTAACTATAGAATCAATTAAAGGGTATTCTAGATTACAAAAGAAATTGAACACCGGATTTTCAATATCATCTGGGAGAAATCCACCATAAATAATTGATCTTGGAGATTCAAAAGATATTTCATCAGCAAGGACCACTAATCGCAAACCTCATTCTACTTCTTCAACTACTTCTTGAGTTGAACCTATGGAGATTATTCAGTCAACTGAGATCAACTCAACATAAGATACTAATATCTTCTCAAAATTTATGGAAATTAAACAAAAGAATGAAACTCTTAAGTCACAAATATATAGGCAGTTTTGGAAACAGACATCCACCTCTCAACACAGACTTCTCTCTGCCTTTAACTGTGAAAGAGGAAGGATGAAAATGGTGTTTTTTCAAGCTCAATTTCCATTTCCCAAATCCACTACAGATTACAAGAAGGCCATATTTTCATTTGATATAAACCAGATACATCCTATTGATCAAACATATTTGCATAGGCAATCAGGCAAAATGTTATTTTCAACAATGACTACAACTGTCATGTCTCTTTCCAAGCTCAGAACTGCCTTGTCAAATGTATATTCATAGCTTAAGATTGAAAAATTGTCATCGTTAGCTAAAGATAACAAATTGAAGTCCTTAGAAGATCTTATTGTTAAAATTGGATATGATCCCCAAGACTGTAAAGCAATTGAAAAAATATTCAAGAAGAAAAATATAGTGATAACAACTTTGAAGCAATAGTTGAAATTGCATTCAACTAAAAATCCACAAACAAAAGAGATGGCATAAAATGAACAACACAGAGAGGAGATGTTGAAACTCAATATTGAGCAAAACATACAGATCAAGAAGAAAACTAGTATAAATAACTCTCTTCTACGAGTTATTAAAGGTGGTACCTTTCCATAAGCAATTTTGTAAGCATTGATGTACAAGCTTTTTCTAGATCACTGATAATAAATCAAAGGGTTCTAAATTTGATATCATACAATCTCATTTTCTTCTGTAAGTCTTTCATGTGTTCCATTCATTCTGTTAATTATGCATATGTTTAATTTTTATAGAGATATTAGGCGAGAATAAATGTGTTACAGTTATTCTTAAAATTCCTTCTGAAGTTATTATTATAAAGAGATTGAGATATTGGACTATTTGTCTTAAAGGCTCCCTCTAAATCATAAAATTGTCAATATCTTATGTAATTTTAAGCATATTTTGTTTAACTTTTTAACATTGGTCGAAGGTTTTCCCACTTATGATGATTTATCTTTCTATCTAAAATTTAAAGTAATCATATCTCCTTACCATTCTTTCTGCACATCTTATCAACTAAAATCATTGTGTGAAGTTAAATAGAAGCCCTTTGGTCATTTATTAGTACTATCTAAAAGGGTTAAATACATCATTCTTATAAGTTTTTTATGTATTGGTCCTCCATAAAAACCAAGACCCAAAACCCCAAAACAAATATCCTAGATGCTCTAGCATGATCAATTGACCATTATCATCTCAGAGGTACAACACCTTTCTTCTTATTAGGTTTTTTCCTTCCTATTCCTTCCCTTCTTGGTGACTCATCGCCTAGTCACATGGTAGAGAGAAGAATGGTTAATAACGTATAATAAACACACTTTATGGGCGTGTTGGATGAGCCAAACTATTCAAACGCAATAACCTAACATCTCATAACCCTTCCTGCCATAGCAACCCTTATTTGGTTTATTCTCCTCTTGGTATACAGCAACCGATGCTCAAGTTCATTTCCCAATATGTTGTGTTACCGAATGAGATTAGATGTGGGAATCTTATTTTTGTTAGAGGGATGAGAAGCCTATGAGTGAAGGGGTTAATTTGGGTCCATGCGAAAGGGAGGGTCCTCGTTAATTAGGGAGGCAGGGTGAAGGATGGATCAGTCGCTTAACCAGCAATCTCAAATATGAAGAAGGAAATTATTCTAGTTAGGAGCTAGGAAATAAATATTATTGGTCGGGTAATCATTGTGACCTCACTCGTGTTTATGGATTTGTTTGTTTCTTTTTCACCTTTGTAAATTCCCTTAATTGAAACTGGTGCAATTCCTTTCCACTAAGTGTGATCCAATTCCTTTCGTCTAAAAGTCCTACCTATGAGGGAGAAGCAACTCCCCAATCATTGTTGAGTATGGAGCATGATTGTTTAGAGGTCTTTGTTTCAGTCGGATGTATACCCCCATAAAGTTTGTACACCCCTCCACACGGGGGGGTGCGGGGGGCCGATCCCCCCTGGCTGGGGGATCCAGGGGCCAGTGATCCCTCTGTGGGAGTTCGGGGGAAGCACCCCTGAAGCTAAAAACAAAAGTAAAATTGCCTTGTAAAAGTATAGTAATTTCTAGTCAATCTAGGCTGTTCATTAGGCGGATGATCTGACAGTATAACTTATGTTTAGTCTAGTGTTTTTTTCCCTAGAAGGTAACCCCTCTCTTTGTATGAGGGAATTGTATTTGAGGTTGTGTAATAGGCATTTATTCTGAGCTAGAAGCAGAGAGGTGACACTGTGAGATAAAACAGAGGATATTACAGTGGATCTGTTGTAGGTTGTGTCTCTTCATTTTACTGGATAATAGAAAGGAAGGACTGGTTGTTTGGGGTGGATGTAGACCAAACTGGGTGAACCACGTATATCTGTGTCTCTCTTGTTTCATGCGTTTTTTGTGTTTATATTTCTGCAATATTTTATGTGTTCCATTGCTCCATAATATATAATTTTATAATAACTAGTATTAGAGCCGAAGGTCTATTTGGCTGATAAAATCGCAGGAAAGAAGGGTTCCTCATTTGAGTGGGAGCAATGGCGGAAGATGGTAAGTTTAGGGTCGAGAAATTTAATGGCCAAAACTTCTCATTGTGCAAGATGTAGATGGAAGATTATCTGTATCAAAAATATCTGTACCTACCATTAGGCAGAAAAACAAAGATGCCGACAAGTATGACAGATGAAGAATGGAACCTTCTCGATAGAAAGGCACTCGGAACAATACGGTTGTGCCTCGTAGCATCGGCTGCCTTCAAAATTTCGAAGGAAACAATGACATAGGGTTTGATTAAGGCATTGGAGAAACTATATGAAAAACCCTCAGCCTCAAACAAGGCATTTCTTATGAAACGATTATTTAATATGAAGATGTCAGAATATGGATCTATTGCAGACCATTTAAATGATTTTAATACTGTTACAAGTCAGTTATGTTCTGTAAGGGTAAACTTTGATGATGAAGTTAGAGCTTTATTATTCTTGTGCTCATTGCCAGAGAGTTGGAATGGTATAGTAATGGCCATTAGTAACTATGTTTCTGGATCTAGTACTTCAAAGTTTGATGATGTTGTCGGTGATATCCTTAGCGAGGAAATGCAACAGAAAAGCTCCAGTGAGACATCAGGTAATTCCTTGAGTGCGGAGTCTAGGGGAAGAAAAATGGAAAGAGGAAAGAGCTCAGGATATCGCAATAAATCAAGGAAAGGCAGATCCAAGTCTAGATCAGGGATAGTGTGCTGGAAATGCGGAAAGAAAGGACACCTAAAAAAAGACTGTAGATCTCGGAAGGGAAAAGAAGGAGATGCACAGTAAGAAAACAATCATGAAGAAAATGAGACAAGTGAGGTGTTACAATATGCTTTGATTCTTTCTTTCGAAAATATTACTGATTCTTGGGTGGTAGATTCAGGGGCCTCATTCCATGCCACACCTGATAAGAAATACTTTGATGACTATGTTCAAGGAGATTTTGGACAAGTTCGTTTGGGTGATGATAATCCCTGTAAAATTGTTTGAATGGGTAAGGTTCTTGTAAAACAGAAGAATGGAAACCAATGGCTACTAAAGGAGGTAAGGCATGTTCCAGATTTAAAGAAAAATCTAATTTCAACAGGGCAGTTAGGCAGTGAAGGTTGTGTGACAACTTTCACAGATAAAGCTTGGAAGGTCACCAAAGGAGCCCTAGTAATAGCAAAAGGTGAAAAGGTTGGTACATTGTATTTATGCAATGGTATTTCTAACTCTATTGATGCTTTAACTTCCAAAGGAGCAGATGCAGAATTATGGCATCATAAGCTTGGACACATGAGTGAAAAAGGAATGAAGATTCTTCACTCAAGGAATTTGTTGCCGGGTTTGAAGAATGTTGATTTGGACTTCTGTGAGAATTGCATTTATGGAAAACAGAAGAGAGTCAGATTTCTCAGAGTTGGGAAAGAAAAGAAGAATGAAAAATTGGAGCTTGTGCATAATGTATGGGGACCTGCTGAGGTATCATCTCTCGGTGGCTCTCGTTATTATGTTACTTTTATTGATGATGCAACTAGAAAAACTTTGATTTATTGTATTAAGAATAAATCTGATGTATTTGATACTTTCAAGAAATGGAAAGCTTTGGTTGAGATTGAGACAGGAAAGAAATTGAAGTGTCCTAGATCAGACAATGGAGGTGAATATTGCAACAAAGAGTTTGATAGGTATTGTTCAAAGCATGGAATTCGCAGAGAGAAGACAGTTCCAAGAAAATCACAAGAAAATGGTGTGTCAAAAAGGATGAATAGAACAATCATGGAGCGTGCAAGGTGCATGAGAATGCATGCAGGATTGCCTTTACAATATTGGGCAGATGCTGTAGATACTGTTGTTTATCTAATAAATAGAGGGCCTTCAATTTCCTTGGATGGTGGTGTTCTAGAGGAATCATGGATAGGTAAAAATATAAATTACTCCTTTTTAAAGCCTTTTGGTTGTGAGGCCTTTGTCCATATTGATAAAGAAAATAGAACAAAGCTTGAGGCAAAGTCAAATAAATGTACCTTTATTGGATATGGTGTTAATGATTTTGGTTATCGCTTATATGATTACAAAAATCACAAAATCATTAGGAGCAGAGATGTAATATTCAATGAAAAGGTCTTGTATAAGAATCAGTTGTAGGAAAGAAACAGGAAAAGGAAAACAAGGAATACACAGTTCTTGATGAAATCACTAAAAAAGTAAAGGTGCTTGAAAATAATAATAATCAACAACCACAACAACAACAACCATCACAACAGCAACAGGCACCCCAAACACCTAAAAGTGGTGTTACAAGATCTAACAGGATAAGTAGACCCTCTGAACGATACTCTCCTTCATTATATTATTTATTGTTCACTAATTTTTGTGAACCAGAATGTTATGAGGAAGCAATGCAAGTTGAAAGCAGGAAGAATTGGGAGGTAGCCATGGAAGAAGAGATGGACTCCTTAATGCATAACCAGACTTGGGACTTAGTCAGGTTGCCTGCAGGGAAAACTACATTGAATAATAAATGGGTTGACAGGCTGAAGGAAGAAGATGGAGGAAAACAGAGGTACAAAGCTAGACTTATGGTGAAGGGGTTTGCACGGAAGAAAGGTATTGATTTTGATCAAATATTTCCTCCAGTTGTTAAAATGACTTCAATCATAACTATTTTAAGTCTAGTAGAAGTTGAAGATTTGCATCTTGAGCAGTTAGATGTAAAGACAGCCTTTCTCCATGGGGATTTGGAGGAAGAGATATATATGTAGCAGCCACAAGGATATGAGGTGAAAGGGAAGGAGAAATTAGTGTGCAGGGTGAAGAAGAGCTTGTATGGCTTAAAATAGGCTCCAAGGCAGTGGTATCTAAGATTTGACAAGTTTATGTCTGAACAAGGTTATACTAGATGTCACTATGATCATTGTGTTTATCTAAAAAAGCAAAATGATGGCAGCTATATTATATTGTTATTGTATGTAGATGACATGCTTGTTGCAGGATCTAACATACAGGAAATAAATGTGCTCAAAAGAAAACTGGCAAATTCATTGGCAATGAAGGATTTGGGAGCTGCAAAACAAATCCTTGGCATGAGAATAACTAGAGACAGGAAAAATCGTAAATTAACATTGTCTCAGAATGAGTACATACAAAAGGTGTTGAAAAGATTTAACATGCACAATGCAAAACCAGTTAGTACACCTTTTGCTATCCATTTCAAACTTAGTAAGCAAATGTGCCCAAAGACCCAAGAAGACATGGATTATATGTCTAAAGTTCCATATGCATCAGCAGTTGGAAGCTTAATGTATGCAATGGTCTGGACAAGGCCTGATATTGCACATGCAGTGGGAGTTGTAAGCAGGTACATGAACAATCCAAGAAAGGAACATTGGATGGCAGTGAAATGGATTCTCAGATATTTGAAAGGTACCACAGATCAAGAATTATGCTTTGGTGGTTCAACATTTCTCTACAGGGATATGTTGATGCAGATATGGCAGGTGACAGAGATAACAGGAGGAGCACTACAGGATATGTATTCACTGTTGGTGGAACAACTGTCAGTTGGGTTTCAAAAATCCAAATTGTTGCTGCATTTTCAACAACAAAAGTAGAGTATGTTGTTGCTACGGAGGCTAGTAACGAAATGATTTGGTTACAAAGGTTTATGGGTGAACTGGGTAAGGAGCATGATATGGGCA
>APFE030787199.1:0-11548 GCA_000404065.3 Pinus taeda
GATATCCCCTCCTGTTAACAAGTGTAGGGTATCCAAAATATCTTCCCTTACTCGTCTAAGAAGGACCAGCTTCAGTGACTCAGGGTCAAGTGTGCACCTGGTGCTTTTGTAGCTAAGCTGGAATCTTTCTTTATAATCCTTTAGGGATTCATTATTGCCTAAGGTCATCCTAAAAATTTCCTCTTTAGTGTCTTTAGTCCTACAGTAGCATCAATAATTGTTGTTTAAGGCTTGCTACATCTGAGCCCAAGTTTTGATTCTACCAATGAACTAATGAAAAGCTGCATGCTTGAGAGTGGATGGAAATAGTTTCAAATTCTGCTCATCATTAATACAATCATAGGTTCGGCATATGACAACAAACTCAAATAAGAAAGTATCTGGGTATTCTATGCTTAGGGCATGGAAATGAGGAAGAGCAGAGGGGCTTATATTTTTCATCTTAGTATCCCCATTGGTTTCCCTGGTGGGGAAGGAACCCTCAACTCTTTCTCTATTTCCTCTATCATTTCTGTTTTAAGCCATTGGTTCAATAGGAATGGATTCCTCTTCTGCTTCTTCCTGTGTAGGTTCTTCAAATATGTTTGGTTTCTCACCTAAGGGCTCCTCCAATTCATAGCCATTGAAGAAGAGGGAAGGTTGGCTATTTGAAGAAGTGGGTGTATTTGGAAAAAAATTCCCTAAGTTATCCCTATTCCTACAAGGCATGAAAAAATGTTTTTGTTTTGTTTTGTGTATTTTTTCAAACTTTGAAAGTAATTTGAGAATTGAAATTGCAAACTGAATGAAAACTACCATCTAAATGAAAAATTAGCTACTTGATTAAAATCTTACTTGCAGAATGGGAGGGAAAGCAAAGAATGCGACATGGAAAAGGAAGCAATCTAAATTAATTTTGCAGAAATGAAAGTAATAGTAGAATATTAGAAACAAAATCGAAGAAAGAAAGCAATAATCACATCTTACTTAGACACCTCCCTGGAAATGTTGCCAAAAGGTGATAAGCACGAGTATTGCAGCAAGAATGCTACAACTCTTAGAGCTACCAGTTTTACTTTATCAACCTTGGTTTCATACAAACTTGGAGGTGATAATGATATATACACAAGTAAAAGTGATGGTTTTGCCTTTTGTCACTATTTAGCTGGCGAGAGACCACTAGGGTTTTCAAGGCAGACATCTATGGATTTAGAAGAAGATTGTTTGTTGCTAAGAGAAGGAGGAATCTGCTCTAGGAGAAAGCTTGTCTACTACAACAAGGAAAATGAATGATATCATATGCTAAAAACACACCATTCTCTAACTAACTACTGAGAAACTATGCTTTACAAGAATTACAAGCTAACATGTATGAAATTCTACTATCCTAATCATCAAAGTTTGAAACATCAAACATCACTACTCTGCATGTAAAGGAATGAAATAAATCCTTTTTTCTTATTATTCTTTTTATGGAAAATCAAGTGTAAACCCCAATCTCTTTTGGCGATGTGGTAGGTGGCTTAGGGATGCTGATGGATGGTTGGTAGGTTTGGGATACCCACAAGTACCCTTGTGTGGATTTGTAGAAATTTTCCCTTGATTCGGCCTCAAAACAGGTCACTACATGAAAACCTACAAGATCTCCTAAAAACCTACACGATTCCCTACATTTCTACAAGATAGAGTCGAGGCAAAATGAAGGGTGCTAGATGCGATGGAAGGCTTAGCGAAGGTGATTGGTAGGTAGAATGGAGTGAGAAAATTCCTAGGGTCACCCAAAAATCAAAACAAAGGTTAGGAGATGGTTGGATTTTCTTAACATGCTTGGAGGAGTTTCTATGTAAAAAGATGAAATTGGTGAAGGTCTTTGTGAAAGAAAGGAATGATTATGGATGGATGAAGTTGGAAGGTTGTTCCTTGCTATGGGATCTCTCTCTACTTTCGAAACATCTTTTTTGCATCAAACATTGATATTTACCAAGAGATCATGTAAACAAGAAGAATTCTAATAAGTTACAAAAACAGAGTTTAATGAGCTAGTTGTCTACTTCATGCATGAGGAAAATTGCAGAATAAAATGGAATCGTTGATGAGATATATTGTAAGACCGAAGATGGAAGAGATGGTAATTAAATCCTACACTTGCAAACTAATCAAATGCTGGTTCAAGTATAGTAAACTCTAAATTCTATGAGAAAATAGAAATATGTCTTTTTGGTGTTGCATCGGGGTCCTTTCCTGAAGTCATGATCCATGAAGGAAGAAGTGAGGCCAAGTCACCTACTAACATCTTTGTGATGCTTTTTTCCTTATAAATTGTTGCTAAAGTAAACCACAAATGGAAGCAAACTAATAAACAAACTAATCAAATCTACATTTCCTGCAATGAAATGCTTCTAAGGATAGTGTAATCATGAATCTATGAAACTAATCTAAGCATACAGATACAAGAAGAGGATAATTTGCTGCTAGGCTTGCGCCCTAGACAAAGAGCTTCATCCCTTTGAGTTAACTTAGTATTGGATCATGAAAACGCTCATTCTCAGTGTTAGAACAAAAAATTACATAGCAATGTCTTCCACAAGTATGGAGCTAAAAAATTAGTGTTTTTACAACAAAAATTCGAATCCTAATGAGGCTCTAGGCCTCTTTATTCATACAACTTCATTTCCCAATGAATTCCTTAAATATAGGGAGGCTCAGCTCCCAAACTCAAGATGAACTAACTCTTTGGCTATCACTTGCTCGACTACCTTTTGATCTTCAAGACTTGGCTGCTTGTACTCCAAGCTGGTGTGATTAATGAAGGAATACTCGAATGAGGGAGGAGGAAATGAGGAGGATTTACCTCCTACAATCTCTCTCCCTTGTCCCATTCAAGTTTCAAACCTTAATCTTCACAAAATTCCTCAATTTTCTCTTTCAAACCTGCATTCAATGCATATTAGTCCACTAGGCATAATATCTCACTTTAACTCATCTCATTAAACAAAATATAATCAAAACATGTAATAAATTGTGGGAAGAGTTGATTTGGCTAATTTAGGAGGTGAATTAAGGTCCATATACTTACCCAATGATGAGGCTCATCACTAATTATGAAGCGAGTCTCATTGGGGAGTTGCTCGTTAGCATTAGTAGGAAGAGAAGCAAAGGGAAGAGAGAAAATCAATGCAGCAAATACAAGTGATTTCTTGGATTTGGCAGTAGTGAACACCAAATTGAATTCCTAGAGGGTGACAATACACTTAGAATACTTTCCCCCAAGCAATTGACAAGTCAAAATATATGTCATGGGGTTACACTCGGAAATCACAGTTGTAGTGTGGAGGAGAATATGATGTCAAAAGTGCTGAATAGCCTGAACAACAACTAAAGCCAACTTCTCAACATGAGCATAATAGGTCTCATTATCAAGGAGATTGTGAATGAGGTAATAAATGACATGTTCATGAAATTTGTCATCGTCTTGCTCTAGTGCCATGGAAATAGTGCTAGAAGCTGTAGCTAGATAGAGGAAATAATTTCAATGATAGTTCAGAGGATGTAATAAAGGAGTAGCAATGAGGAAAACTTTCAAGTCATCAAAAGAATTTTGGGAAACCTCCTCCCAAATGAATGAAGTTCCTTGCTTAAGTAATCAAGTGAAGCCTGAACCTAGCTCAATGTAATTAGACACAAAGTGATGAAGGAATTTCATTTTCCCTTGCAAACTCTATAATTGATGCAATGAAGACGGAGGGGGTAGATTAACAATAGCCTCGACTTTGAGAGGATCAAGGTGAATTCCATCTTTCAAAACAATAAAACTGAGGAGGCATTCGGATTTGACATAGAAGACACACTTATGTGGATTCAGTCGAATGTTATTGTGTCTACAATGAAGAAAGATTTGTTGAAGATGATTGGGATGGTCATGGAACTTACGTGAATGAGAAGGAAGATCATCCAAATAAGGTTGAATGATGTTTTTAGTGTCAAGGAAAGCATAGGAAATTTCTCTTTCAAAAGTAGCCCCAACATTCTTGAGGCCAAAAGGGATATTTTATATGCAAAAGTTGCCCATAGACAGATAAAAGTAGTCTTATATTGATCATCCAATGCAATGATTATCTAGTTATAGCCAGAAAATCCATCCATAAAGGAAAAGATCTCACTTTCAACACATTCATTGATGATCTGGTCTATAAAAGGAGTGGGATAATTATCCTTTAGACGGGCATAATTAAGGTCATGGTAATCAACACAGAATCGAATGGTGCCCTGCTTCTTAGTCACCAGTACAATATTGGACACCCAATCTGTCAGAGGGATAGGATAAATAAATCCAACTTTAATAATTTTTTCAACTTCCCCTTTAATGGCAGCTGCTCTTTTAGGGTGCACCAGACGAAGTCGTTAACGAACAGGCTTCATGTTAGATATGTGTGAATTTCATGCATGACTATACTTGGGTCAATTTCAAGAATTTCTTCATACAACCATACAAAAACATCTCAAAACTCTTGAAAAAGATGAATATAGAGCTTGATATCATCAAGAGAACAAGTCACCCCAATATGAACGTTTTTCAATGATACCAGGTTTAAAAGAAATGTCAATAGGCATTGTTTGGGTAATATTACTCATGTTCCCTTCTGACCAAACTTCATGGGTCATGATAGGTGTCTGAAGTGGTTGGGTCGGGAAACAAGAGGAGAACTTCTCAAGATAGGTAGACATGACCATCGAGCCAAGCAAGAATGAGGAATGATGATGAGTATCATTCCATGGTGCTTCCTCCAGAGACATAATTTCCATGATACTTTCATTAGAAGGAAAAGTATCAGTTAAGGGATCAGGAAAATCCACAGAACTAAGCCACGGGGATTGAGAATATGTGTCAAGAGAGGTACTTGAATCAGTATGATTAGTAAGTACCAAAGATGAAGCCAAAACAATCTCAACATAATTGATCTCCGAATAGGGCTTAACAACAGGACATCACCCCATGTATCAACAAGATCAGGAGAGGGAATGACCCAAGGATTAGACTTAAACAAGATCATGTTTACTGAGGCAACATGCAGAGGTGGGAGAGGAAAAATACCCATCAAGGCAAGGTCTTTAAAAATTCTAGCCCCCACAATCTCAAAAGGAGCACCATTATTCTTCATGTAAGGAACATTGCCATCTCGGGAAGAAGAGGCAATGAAAGACAACAAGTCGACCATGATGATTTTCCTTTGATGAGGAAAAAAAAGCACGTGGAATAGAGAGGAGGCTACAACATGCATAGCATGGGTCCAACTTCGTCCGAGTAGAATATTATAGCTAAGATTTGAATCCACTATTTCTACTTCGACATTGACTATCTTGCCTTCCAAAATAATGGAAAGATTAGGAAGGACATCGAATGGTTAAGAATCACATCCATCAAAGGCTTCCAATCTGTTATGTGATTCGTTAAGAGTAGGAGAACCAATTTGCTTGCAACAAGAGACAAACATGATGCAGGTGGAAGCACCTTCATCAATGAAAATCTTGTGATTGGTCTTCTCATTAATAATCACTTGAATGGGAAAGGAAATTTGATGAGGTAAGTGTGGAACATGGTTTTCCAGATCAAAATAGATGATATTGGAATCAGTTTGATCAATACCTCCAATAGGTGACATCAACGCTTTCCACTAAGAAGGACAACTTTGAAGGACCTCAATTGCAGACATAGCTAATGGATCTTAAGCCAAATCCTCAACAATGTTATAATGCTGAGTGGCTCGAGCATTTGGATTATATGCGGAATTTTGCAGCACAACCCGAGACAGTGGTCGAATAGCGGAATCTAGATTAGGTCGTTCTATATGGAAAGGACCAGAGGTAGATGAGATAGAGGAGGAAGGGGTAATTTCTTTCTCTTTCCATGGCATCAGATTAGACATTTGATAATCTTTTGATGTGGTAGCCACATTTATAGGCGTATTCATCATAAATACCTGGCAACCTATGGAAGTGGAAGACTGAGGTTGGTCTACCATTTGAGTCTACTGGGGCAGAAATGGTTCTTTCAAGACAGTCGGGGTCCCTTTGAGCAAGAGACTAACTTCAGATCGTTGGGGAGAATCTTTGGTATAGTAATCCTCTTCACAAATGAGTCATGGATAATTTGACTTTCTTTGAGAAGCATCACCAGGAGATAACTCAGGAGGGCCCTATTTTAGGGCATCGGATTTGGCCTTGTCTTTTCCCTTCTTTTTATTATTAGAGGATTTGTACTCTATGGTATACTAGATAGCATGAACCTTAGAGGTTTTACTAGGACCAATCGAATTTCAAGAGGGATCATTGGAACCAGTGTTTGAGACCGCCTTCTGCTTGGAAGAAGATTTCGTGGGGGTCTGAGACATGGAACCAATCACTCCATCAACATGTTAGGTAGTTGGTGACTTCAATGTTGTTAGATTTGGTGATGGTATTGGAGCATCAAGGAACATATCATATAACATGCCAGATTGCGAGCAGACAAGGTCTAAATACAAGGCACAAGTGATGGATTCCTCCTCAATAACACACCCACCCATAACTATGTCCTCAACAATTTTGATAATGAATGATTTGGTGAACCATTATGTCAATAGTTGATCAAAAATTTCAATCTTCATCAGGGGGTGTCGACCCCTCCATTCATGGATGTGATTAGAGATATGGGTCACAATGTCTTACTTAAGTGACATAAGAAAATGGGTGCTAGTTTCATAGTGAACTAACAACTAGAAATGAGTGACGAAATCCATAGCGAGAGTGTTGAAGTCATTGTAGGTACCTCGAGGTAATTCGATGTACCACTTTTCTGCAACACCTGCGAGAATTGCTTGAAAAAGTCAGAGATGAATGGAATCATCAACGTGCAAATTCAAGGAGCACCAGAGGTGATATGCCATCACATGGGCTTGTGGATCCTCCTTTACTTTTACCTCAAACTTTAGACAACCACTCAAAATCTTGGACAGAATTGGAGGCCAGTATGTTGAATGAAGAATGGGATCATTTGTGAGTCTAGAAACATCTAGCAGGTCCAATGTGTCCAACAATGGCAATTGCATATTAAAGGGAATTTGGGGCCTCTGAATAGGCCTAGAGTGCAGAACCCATCCTTGCAGATAAAGTTTTTCCCTCATAGTGGAGGATTATATCCATATGGCATCTGATTTTGCCCATAGTGTAGGTTACCTTGCTCACATGGAGCTTTTTTCCTTGGGTATCCTTGATACTATCATATCATAGCATGCTAATGAGAAACATATGGGTTAAAAGGTTGTTGATCATGTTGACCTTGGACATACGGAGTTTGCACCTGCCTCCCCTGGACATAAGGATTTTGAACTTGCTACCCCTGGACATAATGATTTTGCACCTACTACCCCTCTACATAAGGATTCAGAACCTATTTCCTTTGGACATAAGGATTTTGAGCCTACTGTTGTAGGACTTGACTTTGACGTTGCAAACGCTGACCTTGCTTATATGAATAAAAGGGTTGACCTTGCAAAGGATGACCTTGTTGCTGCAAAGTCTGGCTTTTCTCCTGTAAAGGTTGTCCCTACAGCTACAGAGGTTGAACTTATGAGGACATAGGTTGGGAGGACTGGTGAATAAACTGTGTCTATGGCTACAAAGTTTGTTGCCACTGTTGCAAGGGTTTCCCCTGCGGTTGTTGCAGTTATCCTTTCTTCTGCACTGCCTACCCTTGCTACTACAAGGATGTCCCTTGCTTTTGTAAAGGTTGCCCCTACTACTGCAAGGGTTTCTCTTGTTGCTGCAATGGTACTTGCATAGTTCCTAGGGTGACACCCTGAGGGTACTGAAAGTTCCCGAATTAGATCTGGCCATATCCACCAGGCACAACTGATGGACCAGGATGAATATAGGGCCCATGTTGAGGGATGTAAGGAAAATTTACCATCGCTTGTGAACCATATGGAACATAAAGAGGTTGGAATGGAAACTGAGCCACATATGGTTGCTGCTACTGAACATTTCTTGACCTAGATGGACCAACAGGGTTTAGCTGTTGGTACTAGATGTTACTCGATCTAGATGGACCAGTAGGGTTCAGAATAGCACCGTAAGATAGATGATTCATTCCAACCATGTGAGTTTGTGAGCCACTCACATTGGTTGTGCCAGATATAATAGAGATATTCGAGTCTTTCCCCCAAGTTGGTGGCATAGCCTGTCAATTTACTAGAGGGGTTGAAGAACTTGCTGAGACTTGACTCGAGATCATTGGTTGAACTAGAAGAGTTGATTGAAATAACAAAAAAAGTGTATTTGGAATGATGGGTTGCACTGGAACTGAAGTGACTGCAGTTTTCACAATTGGTTGAGAGGTTGGGTTCTGAACGAATAGACCTAAGGTAGGCATAGTGCTAGAAGACCAAATAGGGTTGTGATACAATGACGAGGCATTAGGAGTTCCCGAAACAAACTGGGCTAGAGAAGTATAACCATGTGGTAATAAAGGCTCTTTATATGCAGGGTATACGCTAGTTAGTATGCTTCCTGTATAAGTGAAACCTTTTGGAGGGAATGAATATCACTTCTCATCAACTAAGTGAGGAGTGTGCGTAGCAGAAACCTCCGTGTGACCTAAAGAGGATATTGGGATCTCATCTTCTGATTCCATGGGTGGAAACAAACGATGACGAACAATTGAAGATGTTCGAGGAGATAATTCCAAAGGAATACCAGGTCGATCGTACAGAATGTACAGATGTTGCAGTGATATCACAACAATATCAAACAAAGGATTCAAAGGGTAAACAACAAGTCCTTGCTGACCTTTAGGAGTCGGCAGACTCTCAGGAGTCTTGATAGGATTATCCAAATATTTTGGGCCAGAGTCGTAAGCTGACCCAATATATGATGGAGGAGGATGAGATGAAAAAGGTTGAATACTTAGAACAATGCCAAGTTCAACCCCTTGATCCTCGAGTCACTGCAAGAGTTCAGGGAGAGGCTCCTCAGATGATCTTCCAAATGGAGTGGAAGAGGAACCAGTCAAACTTGATGGTTGTGCCATGATGACTTTGTCTCAAATCTATAAGAGAAAAGAGTTTAATTTCAGAGCTTCTTTAAAATATATTAAAGGTATAGTCACGATGTGGTCCAGAATAAGACTATCAAGAATGTGATGTGATCGTGGGTAAAAAAAAATTTAAGATGCTGAAACAGACTTATGCTTTCTCTTGTTTTAAGAGTCGAGAAAAAGGTAAAGATGAATCTAGTCACTTTCGATTTGAACGAGCTCAAATGGACAAGTTCTTGATGATATTTTAAATTTAAAGAGTCAAAACGACCAAAATGACTACTCAAGATAATCTAGGCAAAAGGATTATGAGGTAACTGTGAACTAAAAAATACCTCCTGACGAACCGAGAAGTACGGGGAGGCAATCTACTCGAATGTTGTGTTCATTGTATCACATTTACAATTCGACAGAGCCGACTTCCTATAGATAAAGGATTGCAAACCTAGTGGGGTCTCCCTTGATATATGCGATGGTACAGGGAGCAATCGTCCGTACTAGCGATGTCTAGTGCCGAAGTGGATGATAGCTACTAGGTTTAAATACATTGTAACACATCTCTAGCCTAGACCTCTAAATGTGAGCGTTTAGTTACAAATGTGCTTTAGGTTAATTGAACACATTTTAGAAGTCGATCTTGAAATTATGTCTTAGTTTTTAGGCCCTATCAATGTCACTTGAAAAAAAATCCTATATGTAGCTATGTGAGACAAAACCCTTTCAATTTGATGAATGTTTACACTAATTGAGAGTAGAGAAAACAATCAATGCAAGAAACAAGCAACTGAAAGCAAAATTACCCTTCACTACTTCGCTTTCAAAACAAAATAATGAAACTTCTTTCCACTTCCTATCCTTCCTATCAAAAGCACTTCAACTAGTCCTTCCAACAATAAAAGAAGTTCCTTTCATTTTAAATGCTCATGATGATGCAATTCTAGCTTTCAATGATGCTACTTGATGCAACATATCAATTTAACAAACTAGAATGATGTACTTTTTCAATGGAATGATAAATTGAAGCCTTCACATAAAAATTTCAATGAAAATTTTCAAACAACTAAACATCAATCATATGCAAAGAACGATAAAGACAACTCCTTTCAAAAGAAGAATGCAAAAACTCAATCGAAGAAAAACAAACAACGTAATCTATGCTCGAAAAGAGACGTTGAATCAAGAGAAGAGAAAACAAAACTTTACTTGTTCAATTGAAACAAAGCAATATAGATGTAAGGACTAAAGATGAAATGCATGCAACAACAAACTAACAACTCGACTTGATGAGCAAATGAATGGCTCAATTGACAATGACCTAGATGCCCTAGGCACATAAACCATCGAAAAACTAAAAAATTCGGGTAAGGAAAACTCAAACCAATCAAGAAAACAAATGAATCTTATGAAGCATTCTAGTAAGGGAGAATACAGGCAAACAAGCCAAGAAATAGGACATAAGAGGACAAGGCACACTGGCAATGACTCAGGAGAAACCCTAATTTTAACCTACAGGAATCAGCGCAACTGCCTAACTGGCAACAAGTGCCACAAGAGGGTACAACACGACTGTTTAAGAGTAAATCACGCTGGTCGGTGGGATTATCAAAAAATAAATGGCACTGATCAAGGATTTCAAAGAGAACATAAATTCAGGAATCCATGTAGTAGACATTGTAAAGCACAGAAAACCAAAATAATGGGTGATACGACAAAAGTCAAAACAAATCATGAGATGCAAGCAATCCAAAGAGAAGTATGGCTCTCCAATATGGTCGCCAATTTCTGGAGTAGGTAAATCTCCTCTGCGGACATAGGTGATCCCTCCAGCCCAAGAGTGGGTCTAGTCACAAAAACAACAATCTAAAGTAAAATCCCCTAGATTAGTATCGAATGAAAGGGCCTACCCCTTATAGCACTATTCCATTTGATGGTCATCTTGCTTCCTTGCTCCATCTTCCTTCTGTTCAAACACCTAAAACAAACATGCAAGAAACAACAAAAAACATGATAACATAAAATCCAATTCAATATACTTAAAAGGTCAAGGAGTTTTAAGCGAGCAGATGTAATTCTACACACGATATAGGAAATAAACCATTAGCTGTATTAATAAAAGTTCAAAGAGAAATACTACCATAGCCTTGACGTTGCAGGTTCGCTTTAGCATGTCCGGGTTCTCGCACCACTACAAGCATCTCATGATTCACCTTCAAAACAATGGAAGTTCAAGGACTCTTTCCCTTAACTCCAAACCAAACACTATAAGCTTATTCCCCCTTCATAGACAAACTAGAAGGCTAATGTTCTCAATATGGCTCTCAAGATTTGCATATTATTTTAGCCCTTCCATTAGCTAGCTGAGGGTGTGAAATGATGAGTTTATATAGTTTTCATAGAGGGGAAGTGCATCCTCTTATGTTGGGAGAAGCCTTATCCCTTTTGGTTTGTTCCATTTTAATAGGGGAAAGGAGCCCAAACAATCTCTCTCGGCTCTATCTT
>APFE030787202.1:0-37731 GCA_000404065.3 Pinus taeda
GTTAGGATCCAGAGTGTTTCACCAACTAGGGCTTCCAAGACTAGTAACTAAACCCACTAAGGGCTTTAAAGTGTTTGTCCAACCAAGGCTTCCAAGACTAGTAAATCAACCTATCTATTACAAGGCTTCCAGAGCATTTGTCCAACCAAGGTTCCAGGAATTATAACTCAACCCACAACCAAAGGAACATAAGCACAAACCAGAAAACAAAGATAAAACCCACAACACCATGGCTATCTAGGAAATGGAAAGGCTAGGAAAAACCACCATCAATCCAGACAATCCTCCATGCCAGTGACAGATCATAACCAAGAAACCACATGAATATGCCATGCATGTAAAAACTAGCAAGGAAATCATACATGCAACTCTGTACATGCAATCAAAACCCATTGTAGTTGTTGATCCAATTCAAGTGTTTGGACATGTTCAATACCTATCATAATCAAACTTTGGTGAGATACCTAAATTACCAAAAGGTAAGGATCACACACCCTCAAGCCTCCTCAACCCATTGGCCAGTAGTGGAGGGGAAATCCCAACAAGTCCGACTTGTGGGTATGATGCCAACTGGGGTATACTTTGCTATACCAATATAGGGGGAGATACTCGACTTGTCAGAATGGACAAGGATCATGCACACCCTATGGGTAAAAATAGGGGAGATACCTGACCTACTGCAAGAGTAGGGATCATGCAGACCTATTGTCCATAGTTCCCTCAACCCCAGGATCTCTACGACTCAATTCCTCACCCTAGGATCTCAGGCAAAGGGGAAGAGCTAGTTCAATGTCCTTGATCAACCTAGACCCTTACTTAGGAGGGTGACATCCATCAATCCATGTTGTTCTCTCTGAAGATAAAAAAAATATCAAAGTGTTCATATCTAGTGTCGACTCAAACAATTGACTGAAGAGTTCAGTCACATTGCCTCATACATTACCAAGAGCAACAATCCTTTGTTTTCCTATTCATTCAAGACATCAAATCAAATATTATGTTAGATCAAATACATATAATAAAAGGATACCTTATTCATATACCCTCTCATGGAGGCAACAACCACAAGCCTAAGCTTGTCTTATACAGCAACAATGTCTCGATCTACGAAGATATCTCTATCCCATATACATATATGGGATTGTCTTCCAATCATATCCCATTCTTGTTGTTGCAATATATCCACTATCCTATCCATAACCTACTAAAATATCTCCCTGAAGAGCTTCCTTAACCAAGCTAACTACAAAGTACTCAACCTCGGTTGTGCTTAAAGCTACGAAATTCCATTTTGTAACACCCTCCTCCCACATTTACCCAAGCTAACCAGTCCGCCAGGGTAAACATGTGACAAATAGTTACTATGACATGATTCATCTGCCCATGTATAGTTAGGAAAGTGGACCAGGTGCCCAATCCCTAAGAAAACTTGATGTGTTGCTGAAATAGACCCCCATTCACTTCCATGACAAGGCATGCATGCGACTGAGACCCTCCAGTCACTCCCATAGCAAGGCATCCATGTGACTCCAACCTTTTTAAAGCAGTTTTGTGCTAGAAACCCCAAATTTTGTGTCACTTTTTCAAGGCCAGGACTCAGGACACTTCCCAGAACTTCATGAAACTTCCAAAAATGATAATTAACACTAAGATAATATTAATAATGCAAACACATGAACAAGCACTTGATTTAATGCCTACTATACATGACATACATTTCGTCAAACATATCGTAAACATGTAATTTATAGGTCATAACAACATATCTGAGCATAGAGGTCTCATACTTATCTGAGAATTTTCAAGGAGGACTGATATCTCCTCCCAATAGTTGCATTGTTATATATTAGGTCATTCATTCATTATTATTTCATCCATTAACCAAAGTATGATAAGAGCCATGCATCAATATTATCATAGAACATGATTATAACCTACAAATAACCAGAGATACAACAATGATGAAGTAACCATTAAAGCCATATAATGACAAGCACGTTTACTCATAAGATACCAAAGGAAAAGGAGCTCTTATTAGCATATGCAAATCCAGCCAAGTCAGGGACTTCCACATACCACTTTGCCATAGATTGGGTTGAACCAAATCTATATTTCATCTGATCACCCCTATGCCATATGCAAAGCATGAATGCGAGATCTCATGGAATAAACCAATAAAAACCAAATCAAGGCTTCTAGAGGTCAAAACACCTCAACCCTCAACTGGTGATTCCACCTCATATTCAGACATCGCTAACCATCAACATATCGGTCTCTACCCAATCTATCCAGGACTCCAGAGCGTTTGTTCCAACCAAGGCTTCGAGGACTAGAAACTCAACCCACAGTTGTTGTTAGGCTCTAGAGTGTTTCTCCAACCAAGGCTTCCAGGACTAGTAACTCAACCCACTAAGGGCTTTAGAGTGTTTTCCCAATCAAGGCTTCCAAGACTAGTAACTCAAGCTAGCTATTACAGGGCTTCCAGAGCATTTGTCCAACCAAGGTTCTAGGAATTATAACTCAACCCACAACCAAACGAACATGAGCACCAACCAGAAAATAAAGATAAAACCCACAACACCATGGCTATCTAGAAAATAGAAAGGCTAGTCAAAACCACCATCAATCCAGACAATCCTCCATGCCAATGACAGATCATAACCAAGAAACCACATTCATATGCCATGCATGTCAAAACTAGCAAGAAAATCATACATGCAACTCTGTACATGCAATCAAAACCCATTGTAGCTGTTGATCCGGCTGTCATCTGGTGCTTTCCTGCTTTTCCTTTGCCTTCTTATTGCAAATCCAAAGTATTCCACACTCCTCTAAGAATTCTCCAAGAAAACTCTAAGTGTCCAAGAGTATGAGAGAGAATAGAAGAGAGATATCCAAGCTAAAACTGACAAAAGGTTACACTAAAAAAAGCTAACACTAACTAAATCTAACACTAACAAAATCTAACATGATGAAAGCTATGAACTAATCCTCATAAGCCTTTTTATCATTGAGGCCTCGATTTTCTTCAATTATCCTTATTTTTCCTTTAATTTCTTCCTCACATGCAACATGTGACCTTTCACCTTCCTTTTCTCCTATTTTCCATTATTCTCATAAATAAAATGCCAATTAATACCTCTTGCCTTTTCAAAGCCTTTGAAATTTCCTTTTCCAATTTCCATAGTCATTAAATAATCACAAGTGATCACCATCACTATGTTTTTTCCCAACGCTCATCTTGGAATACGTGTACCATGACCTTGGTTATTATTTTTCCTTTATTAACTTTATTACATGGATTTTTGACCAAGGTTGTTACATATTTCCTGCTCGTCCAAGATATCGTGGTAGATCCCAAGCTAAAGCAGCACCCAAATGTGCTCTTCTTATCAATAATTGTTCCTACCTAGTCAGCATCAGTACATCCACGCAATTGTAAATCTCCCATAGTATATCTTAGACCAAGATTGATCATCCCATGCGGATTATTTCAAAATTTGCTCAGTACAACCCAATTTGTACTCAAGGTGTTCACTACAAAGCATATATCTAGATGGTTGTTCTTGAAGAACATCAATGCATCAATCAACTCTCGGTACTTGGAGGAGTCTACCAAGTCAGATCCAACAACATCTCTGCATAATTTCTTGAAATTCAATTCCATTGCAATTTCCAAGGATTTGCATTCCATCTTTCCAAGTATCTCCACTAACTTCATGTCATATTTTCCTTGAGAAAGGAATATTTCTCTGGTTCTTTTGTAAACTGATAATCACAGGAAGTAATACATCATGCAAATATCCTTCGTCTCGAACTCAGAGGCCAACTCCCTCTTACTTTGATTATCAAAGGCTCATTATATGACAAGAATAGGTTTTGAACATATAAAACCAAAATCAAAGGCATACCTTGGACCTATTTGAAGTAGAGGTTTGGATCAACATTGCTTCCATACCAGGCTCAATGATCTTGCTTCAAATCATACAATGCTTTTTGCAAACATAACATTGACCAAACCAATATACTAAGCTTCAAACAAGTCAATATTGTGCAATCAAATCAACCAAGTTTGCTTATCAAGCATTATATGCCAAACCAAAACTAATATCAAAGCCATGGAAGATTTTTCCAATATCATTATTAAACTTTTCAGTCTCAGTCCCCAAGTAGAGTTCATACCCAAGTACTAGGTTACAACCTTATCTATTTGTCCAGTCAACAATTGTCCTTTATTAAGAAATATCAAGCCAATACTTCATCAAGTCATCCACATGATCATAATATGAATCATTTCTTCAACTAAATGTGAACGCATAGACCAAGGACACGTCAGATAAGTTTATGTCATTCATTCATTGTGAAATTTTTGTAATAACCAGAATATAAATTAATCCATACTGAGGAGCAATCCTTTATTGTCATACTAGCTTCAATGATCAAATCAAGACAACTAACATATTGATATGCATAGTATAGACCCCTGAAAACACAAGATGAGTTAAGACATTTACATTCTCTACAACATAAAGGTCTCTGCATAAGACAGTAATAATGCCAATTATGAAACTATCCTCAAGATTCCATTTACAATGATTCTCTATATTTTTTCCCTGCAACACAAGTAAGATAGATTCCAAAAGGTAGGTCACTTCACATTTTCTAGAGAGGTCTTGCTATCAAACAACCTTCATTTTGATCCCTAATACAAATCAAACATAATGTAGATCTTAATATTCATTTTTTTCCCATAGAGATTTCTATCATGCACTCTGGGTTTCATGCATAAGGTTTTATATTTTTGTATCCTACAAGCTCAATCGCACCCATAGGCTTCTTATGTGCGACTAGGAGACCTATAGTTGCACCCTTAATCATTTCTCTCAGTTTTTGGGGCTTGAACTAGGAAAAATCTTCTCTGATCGAATGAGAATTTTCCAAAAAATTCTTCTTCAACAACATCAAATTGTCATCATATTCATGTCCATAAACCTTGCTTCAACAAAGAAGAGTCTTCTATTCATCCGCAATAAAAAATAATAGGTGTTGGGATCTCATGGAGAGTTTCTCCCTCTAAATGGAAAGCTTCTTCAATCATCTTTAATCATGACATTAACCTATCTATCATAATATTGTATTGCTTCAATAAAAATATGAAACCAAACTATCTTAGGTTTTCAAACATCTATGCATCATAGAAAATCATCATTAGCTACTTCATTGTTACAAATGAACATATCATCAAATATCCATCAAAGGTTAGTGTCATATAATCAAGGCAGCTGACAAGAGTATTGTCATACTTCAAGGATCACAATCACAACATCAATTCTTTATCACATCAATTCAAGGCATCTAGTTTTTGCCACAATGTCAAGTTTACTAAGCTAATCAACCCTAACCAAGATCAACAAGAAGATCCTTATACTTTTATCATCGGGTTTACCATGCTTATCACTAACAATATTATCAAAATCAATGATTTTAGCTTGCTTTCAGAAAATCCACCATGTCTAATAAAATTTAAGATACTTTCCAAATATTAAATGCACCAATATATCACATGTACCATAAGTCAAACTTACTTTCATATGCATGAAGTTGATATTCTCTTCATACCTTAGGGTTTATCTTGCCATCCAATATTGCAGCTAAATCATAATAATGAAACATTATATTGCACATACCTTGTACTATTCATATACCTTTGCAACTTGTAATACTTATTTGTTATTAACACTTGTAGCACTTGAAATTTCTGGATTTTATTCTACTTTGTAAACTTTGCGAAAACCTTCTTCAGGTACTTATCCCTATTCAAAGACTATCTATTCACTTCTTTCACTTTCTCTGTTTTCCTGCAACCTAGATTATCCTCAATAAGTATCTACTTATCACATCTCATATGGATGTTAGAAGTATTAAAATACTCAAATATTCATGCAGGAAGCAATACTCAAAACAATAAATCTAAACAAGAATAGTGTCATAAAGAAATAACATAAATATAAAATATACTTATCTTTTAAGAAGAGGTAATAAGCTCCCTCTTGAACCAACCTTCAAGAGTTACTACGATATATTATCCATGTAACAGTGTTTCCTTAAAATATTTCCAATCGTCTTCATCAACAACAAGGCCTAATTGAGACTAGCCCATCTGGGGTTGCAATGAATCTTGTCAAAAGTGTTAGAAAAACATCTCATTGACCATGTTAGGGTTTCAATATTGTGTAACTCAAAACCTTTTTCATATTCCAGGGTTTCTTTAAAACCCTAACCTTATGTTATCCATCAAACCCTAATAACCAAATTTCTTAGGGTTTCCTTCAAACCATGGTATTCTTTTAGGTCTCCTCCATATTCTCTTGATTCCATCAATTGTGTCTTCACGAGGGTGACCTTCAATGGCTTTTCTTTAGCCCAACTCTGATACCATGTTAATTTTTCTTAGGGCTATATTGTTCTTTTCTTTAGATAATTGCATTAAATTATTTACATATTGAATTCAACCCACAACATCATAACATCATTAGCAACATATGAAATTATATAGAAAGAACAACATCATCATCAATGCAACATAACATAAAGGAATAATAGAAGAAAATCATACACACATAGAGACACCAGGATTGGTCAGAGACGAGGGAAAAACCCTACAAGCGGGAAAACCCTTTCAAATTCTTCTTCTTAGATTGTCATAAAATGTTTAGCAAAGAGATAGTACAATAATCCAATTCTTCATTCACAAGACTATCTAGAAAAACCAACCAAAGTATATCCCAGAGATGAACCCAGCAATAATACTAATTAAACTCGTGATTCAGAAGCTTTTGCTCAACTATCAACATCTGCAGTCAACTGTCAAAAACCCTAAGTCCTAGCCGCACAAAGCTAACAGTCATGCATGCGATTGAAGCATTTTCGTCGGATTCATAGGATCATATGCATGTGGATGCAACCGAAAATATTCTTTGACAACCCTACAATTGCGAGCCAAAAACCCTAATCCTCACATGCGAACTCGAACCCTACAATTTTGAGCCTATAGAAAATCGTGTAGATTCACAAGCTAATGCAATTTGCTAAAGAAAAAGACAAGAATCTACTTCTACTCTTTATAGTGGAAGCCCATAAACATCGAGAAAATAATAATAAGTATAGGAAGAGAATCAATATGAAAGCCAATAACACAATAAATATCTAGGGAAAGCCACAGCTCAAAACCCCAATATTTGTTTTGTATTAATCCGAAAACATCAAGATGAAATTACAATGCTTGTTCTCTCTAGAACAATCTCAACACTCAACAAATTCAATCTCCAACTCATAAGAAATCTCAAGGCCAAATCTTAGCCAATTCACAAGCTCTCCAACGTCTTTATTCCAATGTGTAATTCCTATGAAGGATAGCTTGTATTTAAAGGGAAATAAAGCCTCTAAAAATAGTGCAATCCCTCAAGGATCAGTTCCTGAATGCATGCACTATCAATGCAACTCAGAAAAATCTAAAAAAATAGTACATTGTTTCTGCACTCTAGTCTCAACTGGGTCTTTCTCATAATCAGCATGCATGATTTCTGATGGTGGAATCTTCAGTTAACTAAAGTAGCACTAATTAGGTCACTAGTGTCCCAACTGACTGTTTACTCACTATCAGTTCCTGAAACTAATTAGAACTAATTTAACTGGACTTAACTCAACAAAATGAGTTAACTAATTACAACTCATTCATAACTCATCCTGAACTCCTATAATTTAGGGAGAACATATACATGTCTTCTAAAAGACTTCCAATTCGAATTTCCTAAATTAATTAAGTTAATTAAACTTAATTAATTATTTTCAAATTGTTATGAGAAAAGAATTCTATTTTAATTCACAGTTTAAATCAAGGACAAATTAAACTGGAATTTCTTGTTTCCATTTCTCAACACTCGCTCTCAACAAGAAAGGGATTATCCACTACCCTGATCCTGTCTCTGTGAAACTCGAATTTACATCTTGGCAATGCCTTTGTCAAGATGCCAACATCTTGCTCCTCCGTGGGAATGTAATCTAACATCATGATCCACCTCAATACACAATCTATGAGATGATGATACTGGATATCTATATGCTTGGACCGATAATGAAAAACTGGATTTTTAGAGAGTTTGATACAACTCTAATTATCATAATAAATCACTATCAGATAAATCTGTTGACCAAACAAACCAACCAGGATCTTCCTCATCAAGATAGCCTCACATGATGCTTGACTTGCAGCCATGTACTCTACCTCTTCCAAACTGAGTGCAACCGATCTTTGTTTCCTGCTATACTAAGAAATTGCAGCTAACCCAATACTAAATATTCCTCCTGATGTGCTCTTCCTGTCAGATGGACTCCCCACCCAATCTGAATCGGTGAATCCTTGAAGCTTCACTCCCTCTATCTGTTTGTACCACGACCCAAACTCGGTAGTGCCTCTGAGGTATCTCAATGCATGCTTTGTCACCTTCCAATACAGCTTGGTAGGCCTAACCATCGCTTGACTAAGTTGGATAACTGCATAACACATATATGGTCATGTGTTCACCAAGTACATATATGAACCCACAAGTTGCTTATAAACAATAGCTTCCACTACTTCTCCTAAAGTAGCATCCTCCTTCCTCTAGTTACCAGCTAGAGGAGTCTCCATGGGTTTATTACTCTCCATGCAGAATCTCCTAAGTATCTCGTTGGAATACTTTCCCTGAGATAGAAATAAATCCCCATCTCCCTGCCATACCTCCATGCCAAGAAAATAATGCATAAGCCCCATGTCCTTCATCTCAAATTAATGAGCTTCTCATCACCTGTCAGTATGAGATCATCTACATAAATTACAATGATCAAAACCCTACCTTCCAGCGCTATGTGATACAGGTTTACATCTACTTCACTCTTTGTGAAGCCCAACCCAGTGAAGTAGCTATCTATCATGGTGTATTGAGCATGGGATTCTTGCTTCAACCCATACAACGCTCTCTTGAGTCGGCACACATGTGACTCATGGTCCAAGTTTTCAAAACCTCCGGGCTGCTCTATGTACACCTCTTCCTCAATCATGCCATTAAGGAAGGCAGTCTTCAGATCCATCTGATGGATCTTCCAACCCATCTCTGCTGAAAGCGCCAAAATAGATCTGATTGATGAGTACCTTGCAATAGGAGCAAGGTCTCATCATAGTCAATCCCCTCTACCTGTGAAAAGCCACGAGCCACAAATATAGCCTTATGCTTCTCCAAACTACCATTTTTAGCTTGCTTGACCTTGTAAATCCATTAGGAGCTCACAAATGAATTGTCCTCTAGTCTCGGGACCACATCCCAAACACTATTTCGAACTATGGAATCATACTCCTCCACAATCGCATCAACCCAAACTATTTTTTGCACTACTTCCTGAAAGGAAGATGGCTTTATCATAACATATGTACCCATAAGTTCCATGTATCCAGTGTACCTCTCTGGTGACCTCCTCTGTCTGTGCTAAGAAGAGGGTGCTCCCACATTCTCCTGTGCATCATCCAAAAACCTGTTAGCCTCTCTAGTGCACTTTCTTCCCTCTCTGGAAGACTTTGCTTGAGTGGATGTCTCCACTCCTTGAACCTCTACATGTGGCTGCTCCACATTAATCTGAGGTCCCTCAACTTTAGGAGCTAAAAGCTCCTCATCTTCATGTAGCTCGAGCTCCCTCTCAAGGGATACTCGAACGACCTTCTCCTCATCAAACCTGATATCCCTACAAACCATTATCATCTGACTGGTTTTCATGTACACCCGATAGTTGTGGGGAGTACCAATGTACCCCACAATGATCCCCAACTCTGTTGTTGGCTCAAGCTTCTTCTGTGCATCTTTGGTCACATGGAAATAAAACGATGACCCATAAATCCTTAAGTGACCAACATATGTCCTCTTACTGTAATAAGATTCCTCTGGTGTTTTACTCTCAAGTATCTGATGTGGGCTACGGTTCTAAACATAAACCATTGTGTTGCATGCCTCAGCCTACAAGTGTAGTGGTAGGCCCTGATCATGCAACATTGCCCTTGCTACCCCTATTATTCTCTTGTTCTTCCTCTTAGCAACCCCATTATATTGAAGGTTATGAGGTGTCGTCAACTCTCATTTAATCCCTTCTGTTGCACAAAAGTTCTTAAACTCATTAGAGACATATTCTCCACGATTATCACTGTGTAGAGCTTTAACCTTATTTCCTGACTCTTTCTCGACCAATGCTTCAAATTCACAAAACTTTGTGAATGTCTTATCCTTTCTCTACATGAAAAATATCCATCATTTATGAGAACAATCATCTGCAAATATAACATAATACCTATGTTTGGTGGTGGATACTGTCGAGAATGGGCCACACACATCTGAATGGACTCTCTCTAGAATAGACTTTGCTTGATTGTCTCTATCTCCAAAGGAAGACTTGGTGTATTTTCCCAAAGTAAAACCCTTGCATCTATCAACTTGCTCAAGCTTACCTTTGGGAATAATGGTAGATATTTGCTGCAATATCTACAAAGCCTCATGATGCAAGTGGCCCAATCGCCTATGCCACAACTCGCAGATGTCTCAGCTCAACATCTTTTCTGCTTTTAAACTCAAAGAAGCACAATCCTCTACCTCTATCTTATAGAGATTCTAAACTCTAATCCTTATCTTCTTTACTTCACCCGTGGCTATGTGTTGAAGGAACACCTTTCCTTTCGAAAAGATCACATCATAGCGTCTATCCTCAAGTGTGGAAATGGATACCAACTTCTTCGTCAGTCTGGGTACATGCATAACATTCTTCAAGGTGAGTGTAGACACATGCTCCCTGTGAAAAGTAATAGTTCCCACACCAGTTACACTATACTTACCATCATCACCCATCTCGATATGCATCTTAAGATCCTTCTCCTCCAGTTCATTAAATAACTCTTTGCCGCCAGTCATGTGGAAAGAAGCTCCACTATCTAAGTACCAAACATTTCCCATCATTGAAGACACCATGTATGAAATG
This sequence comes from Pinus taeda, assembly GCA_000404065.3. Classification (NCBI taxonomy): domain Eukaryota; kingdom Viridiplantae; phylum Streptophyta; class Pinopsida; order Pinales; family Pinaceae; genus Pinus; species Pinus taeda. Next base: position 11,053 of record APFE030787202.1, read on the forward strand.
AGGGAAAAGTCTAATTCGAATTGGGAAGCCAAAGCCTCACTGGCCGCTCCTCCTGAGGACTTCTTCAATGGAAAATTTGTCGTAAAATGTCCTTTCTTGTGACAATGGAAACATTTCACTTTTGACATATCCTTCTTCTTACCTCCATGATAAGAATCTGATTTGGAACAAGAAATATTTACTTTCCCCTTCCTTGCCTTAATCACTAAGGCACAGTTCTCTTCATCATCATTCTTTGATGAAGAGCCATCCCTGGTGTTCCTCCTAATCTCATCCTGCATCAAATCCAACCATAGTTGTTCCCAATCTGGAAGCTTCTCTCGACCATTGACAGAGTCCTGATAACTATGCCAACCCTTTGGGAGTTCAAGAAGAGCAAGACTCACCATATAATCCTTGGAAACTAGGATTCCAACACTTCCAAGTTCATCCCAACATTAAGTGAACTTGGTCAAGTACTTTGGAATTGTCTTGCCTTTCTCCATCTTGATTTTACAAAGTTTATCCTTCAGTGCCAACTTCCTTTGATCACTACTATTCTGATACAAGTCCGTCAATGTTTTCCACATAACATGCAGAGTTTCCTTGCCATGGAGACTCAAGACAATGTGGTCTCGAACTCCCTCAAGGATTATCCACCTTGCCTTCATCACACACTTCTTCCATTCGACCAAGTTCTGTGCATTCATAGCTATTGTCTTTGGGACTTCTTGATCAATGAATTCCTTCAAGCCATTATCTTCTAGCACAACCCCCATCTTGTCCCTCCAGGTTATAGAATTCTAGCTGCCTTACAAGGCATACTCAAGCCTCAACCCATGGAATTCCATCAGTTGATCCTGATGTATGCATGCAAATTCAACTTTCACGTGTAACCCAGAAACTCAAAACTTTGAAATCTCTTCTAGAGAGCTGATTTTAAATCAGCGATATCTCCCTCATCCGAACTCCAATTTGGCTGATTTTTTTTTTTGAATTTGGGTATATTTTCCCAAGGAATCTAGACATAGAATTTGTTTTTGAAAATTTTGTACAAAAATTCTCAAAATTATCTCCAAACTCTTGGCCCAAAAAACAATCTTGCTCTGATACCATGTAGAAAATCTTGTAGATTCACAAGCTAATGCAATTTGCTAAAGAAAGAGACAAGAATCTACTTATACTATTTACAGAGGAAGCCCATAAACATCGAACAAACAATAATCAATAGAGGAAGAGAATCAAAGTCACATAACACAATAAATATCCGAGGAAATCCACATCTCAAAACCCCACTATTTGTTTTGTATTAATCTGGAAAATCAAGATGAAATTACAATGCTTGTTCTCTCTAGAACAATCTCAACACTCAACAAATTCAATCTCCAACTCATAAGCAAGCTCAAGGCCAAATCTTAGCCAATTCAAAAGCTCTCCAAGTCTCTATTCCAAAGTGTAATTCCTATGAAGGATAGCTTGTATTTAAAGGGAAATAAAGCCTCTAAAAATAACGCAATCACTCAAGGATCAGTTCTTCAATGCATGCACTATCAGTGCAACTAAGAAAAATATAAAACAAATAGTACATTATCCCTGGACTCTAGTCTCAACTGGGTCTTTATCAGAATCAACATGCACGAGTTTCTGATGGTGGAATCTTTAGTTAACTAGAGTAGCACTAATTAGGTCAATAGTGTCCCAACTGACTATTTACTCACTATTAGTTCCTGAAACTCATTGGAACTAATTTGACTAGACTTAACTCAACAAACGGAGTTAACTAATTACAACTCATTCATAACTCGTATAAGTTAGGGAGAACATATACATGTCTTCTAAAAGACTTCCAATTCGAATTTCCTAGCTTTTTTTGTTAATTAAACTTAATTAATTATTTTCAAATTGCTATGAGAAAAGAATTCTATTTTAATTCAAGGACAAATTAAACTTGAATTTCTTGTTGCCATTTCTCAATAGAACCTGTGTGAACGAATTCTCTGTGAACCAATTTCTCACTTGTGCGAGCCAAAACCAAAGAAGAGAAAATAAGAATGCTTGATGATGATTTCCAAATGAGGGTCACTTGACTTGTAATTATAGCCATCCAAGGGTGTCTAATTTCCTCTTAGGTTCGACTTGTCCTTTTGTGCACATGTGGGTTTTCATAATAAAATTATATTTTTCCTTAACCAAGTTAAATTCTTCCAAGGTTCAAGAGGGGTATTTCTTGATGAGGAAGATTTTCAAAGGAGGGAATTTGTCTCTGTGTTTCCAAATTAACATAAGCATCTTGTTTCATCTTCAAATTCTTATTCTTTATTTCCATGAATTGTAAATAAATATTGTCCTATTTTGCTACTATTAAAGGTGACATGCTTGAAGATGAAGTATCTTGAACCATAAAAGCTACTGGCAAGAATTCCAAATAAAACGCAGGCTCACTTGATGTAGCTTCTTCTATGCTTTGAGCTCAAACTGACACCTATTCTTCTTCAACTCTTAAGTTTTTTTAGATTTTTTTTTCTCTTCATCCTTTGTCTCTAAAATGGAGATTGACTATTGTGTCTCTTAAAATCATATTTTGAAGTCTTAATCCTTTGGCTAAGGAGTATCCAGAATAATTGGCTGTGAAGTTTGGCTTGTTGTATCACTAATTTGAGTAACATGCAGTGGATCTCGTTCCAAGACATATTTGTTTGCAAATAGTTATTTTTTCTATTTTTGGCACATGTTTATAAGGGGCAGATCCTTGTTTTACTTTTCTTTTTTATATGATGTAGTGGGGGGTCATATTGCCTCATTATCCCTAGGGGAATTTCATCTATTTTAGCATTTCCTCAACCTTGTGTAATTTTTCTCTGGTATTGATTAAGAAAGGTCCCACTCCTTTCTTTAATATGACTATAGTTGGACGCTTCTCTGACATAAAATGAATCCAATCAGAGTTGAGGCTGTTTCTAAAATAAAGTCTAATGAACATTGTCTTACTCTAGTCTTCCTTCTGAATTGTTATCTAGTTGCAATCTGAAAATCCATCAATAATAGAAATTATAGTTGTACCAATGACCTATGTATAAGATAGTCCATGTTTGGAAGTGGGTAGTTGTCTTTTAGTGATGCCCTGTTTAAATTCGTAAATTCAACAAATAATTTGATCTCGCCACTTTTCTTCCTTACAGGAACAAAATTAGTTTCTCATATTGAATATGTTTGTGGGACTATAATGTTGGAACCCACCAATTTCTTCACTTCTTTATTTATTGTTGGCAACAAAATAGGATTGATTTTCCTAAGCTTCTTCTTGAAAGGCTTAGAACTAGGTTTCAATGGAATACTATGTTGAATAATAGATGTATCATAAGTTTTTAAATCTTGATAATACAAGAAAATACATCTATGTATTCTTTAAATAAGATTATGTACCTTTCTTTCACCTTGTGTGGAAATAACTTAGCTTTTTTTTACAAACTTGGGTTTTGTTGTCTAGGTAAATCCTCTCTACGGAAAGAGACAATCCCTCTAGCCCAATGAGCAGGACTAGCAACCAACGTGATAATCTATGAGACACTTTCCTAAATTACATTCAAAATTAGAGAAGAGGAAGGAAACCTACCTTGTTCTGATGTTATAACACACTCCTTTGTTGAAGATCTTGATCACTTGCTTCTCAGGCTCAATCCTATTGCCCACAGCATTTGAATACTAGCAAAAGAGGTCAAAGACAAAATAAAGCATACAAGTACAACTATCATAATTGAATGTAATCCACTTAATATATCAAGGAGCATTAAGATAAATGATGCATTTACACAAGAATTTATGGAAAGTGAACTAGCAGTTGTATACATTAATGAATAAAAGAGGAAGCATACAACCTAGGCCTTGATGTTAGCAATTTCTCCTTGAGTGAATGTCCAAGTCCAAGCTCAATCTCTCCAAGCGCTCCTTCTCCAAGCCAAAATGAATAGCATGTAGGCACTATCTTAGCATAAGGGTGAAAATGATCAGAGACCAACCATTTGGGAATGGGAGAGGATGAATATATAAGCAGGGAGAGGGACTTAGGATCCCTCCAAATATAGGGGAAGGCCCTCATCTCAAGGAGTAATCTCATAGGGATAAGATCAAAGGGTAATATTGGGAGAATTCGACTACATCCACAATGAACAACCTCCAGCTCGTCATTCTGAAAGCTTCTAGATCACAAATCTTCTTGTCCTCTTTGGGAAAACTTGCCTTTTAGGGATAAATGCGAGTATCCAAGTAAAAATCGTGCTGCCAGCGCGAGGTTAATATAGTGCAACCTACCATCAGCACGATTTGCTAGTGTCACAGTTGTGCTAACCCTGAAATTAGGGTTTTGAGCTTACTTCTCTAGGGAAGTCTCAAGGCATGTTTTCATTAAGTCTTTAGGGAGGATCTGAACTGCATATCAGGATGGGTACACTGCATAATTGCCAAGTTTTGGGCACTCTGAGGTATGACACAGGGACATACACGAGGGGTGACAAAATATTGTGTAACAGATACCCCCTAAAGCATGAAGGCTGAACAAAGAGTGATTGTTGAGATGTTTTACAATATTTTGCAAGGATGAGAACAAACACTATCAGGAGACCTACAAATTAAGGATGCATATACAAATACATATGTGACATCAAAACATGAATCCACAGTATGGACACAACCATCTGGATAGGAAGGACCATGTGAAAATATCCACGTTATGGGCGTAGCCATCCGAATGAGAAGGATCGTCTGGAAATCTAAGATCCAAGATACAGACGTAGCCACTAGATATAGAATGATCATCATCATCATAGATATAAGGTCCTACGGTATAGTCGCAACCATCCATATAGAGGAAACATGTATACAATCATGAACAATACATAACTCCTCGCAGCCTAATTTATAACAAACAAAAATCAGGGTCTTGCGCTCCATCCTAACTCGATCAAAGTACGAATTTTAACATGTCAATGAATGTGTCGAAGTCGAACATGCTAGAAAACCACCTGATCACTGGCCAATGATGTGGATCGTTAATAAGCAATAGAGAAACCATCAATAATGAAAATGGTCCTCAAGGTATGACAGTACAATCCGTGAATGTGAAAATGACGTTGAAGTTGAACACTCGTGGAATCATCCTATTGAAGGCCAATGATGAAAATTTGTTGTTGGATTGGAAGAAATTTCCACTAAGGCATGCAAGCTTTAAGTTACTAAAAGGGGATTCCTAAGTCATCTTCCTGGATAATGAGCTGAAGTCGACAGGAAGTGACCTGTCGAAGGAGGGTCATAGTGACTCCCTCATCATTGACATGAAACAAGGAATAAAGTGGAATAAATTAGTATGATCTAAGACAGTGGCAAAAGGTCACACAATGTATAGGTAATAAACTATAGATAGGAATTCTTTTGAACATATTGGCGACACGACTCTGGAGTGTGGCAGCATTTGACTCAACATAGGACCAAGGGACATGATGACAAAGTGGAATAGTCAGATGAGAGGCAAAGTGGATAACCCAAACTTGGAAGGACAAGTGACTAAGTCAGGATATCCCAAACCCAACACGAGAAACAGATGAGTGCCATGTTCAAGAGGGACATGTTGCCTATACAAGAGATGTTTCATTTTCACTTTTTCCCCACTATTTCTAGTGAGTACCTCAATTATTTTTAATCACAATCTTGAAGGGGATATCATATGCTTTCCATAGAAGTTCATTCTTCGAATGAATCCATCCTAGTAATTTTAATGAGTCATAGGGAGGAGAAACTCGGTCTCGTCATGGTGACAAGTCTTTCGTCGTTTAATTTTTTACAAGTCCAACAAAAGAGTAACTAAGTGTTTTTTTCATATTTAGAGAGTTTTAAAAAGAGACGAAAAGGAAAACTCCATCAAGTCCCTTTTAGTAATTTGTCTCTCGAACCCGAAAATGTACAAAACAATATTCAAGAGAACCTCTTGACCATGTCGACCAAGGTGTTCCTTTTTCGTAAATAGTAAATCCCAGCTCGGAAACGGAGTAAACGTATACTGAAATGACGTCAATTCATTTAATTTAATGAGTTCAAAAATACAAGTACTCAACTATCTTTTCATTTTTCAAGAGTCAGAAAAGAGCTTAAAGATGACTCCACCTGGAGGAACGAGTAGTATAAAAGGATTGCAACTGGTTCTGATCATGATGGAACTGTTCAAAACATGTAAAGGTCAAGAGGTTGGTTAATAAGACCAATCATTGTAGATGTTCCTTAGGCAAGGGTAAAACAACCAAGTGAAATCGTAATGATTAACGAAAGAGATGGTGAGAATGGAATGAAAACAACCAAGTCTCATCTAGCAAAAACACGGTGGAAATCATGAGATTTAAAGTGGGAATGGTTTCATTTTTACATAAGCTTGAAACATAGGAAACTATGTTTGAGGATACTTGAATATGGTTTAATTTTTTCATAAGCTTGAAACATGGGGAAAAACTATTCTTGGGTTTTGTTTCATTTTTTTAACAAGCTTGACACAAGTAAAAATCTTTTTCTCATGGAGACCTATTTCATTTTTTAACGAGGTTGAAATGGTAAAATAATTATCCTCATAGCACCTATTTCATTTTTTAACCAGGTTGACATAGTAAAAGAGTTATCCTCGTGGTCTTTGTTTCATTATTTAACGAGCTTGACACAAGACAAGGAACTATGCTCCAAGCTCTTGATCATAGACCAAAAGAGGCCATGGCTTCCAAGAGGTTCTCATCAGATGGGAGAGCAACACTCTGGAAGGAATAGATGTCTAGGGATCCAATGGAAAAATTGGGGTCCAATGCCCCCTATACATGGAATACTACATCACTTATTAGATCATCAATAGATGTGGGCATGGAACAGGTGGCCGCGTAATTAACCTGTGGCGGGGGTGATATCGCTTGCATATAAGAACCATTTATGGATGATGGTTGATTGGGAGTTGATTTGGGACCAATGAATGTAAGCTGATCAATTATCATAATTCTTCCTTCATGTGGGAAACACATTACTCGAAAGAGAGAAGAAACAAGAGCTCCCATGACATAAACATAGTCATAGCCAATGAGTATATTAAAATCCAACGAACCTTGGACAACCATCACGTTTATATAAGCAACCTTTCCTCCCAAAGTAATAGGTAACTTAGAAAGGATCCCTAATGGTTGACTAGTTCCTCTGTCAAAAGCTAACATATTCTGGGTGACGGGGACAAGATGAGGAGAACCTAAAGCTTGCCAAGTAGTTAAGTACAGAATACTAACAGATGCACCCTCGTCTATGACTATGCTAGGTATGGCCATATGGTAAGCCTGTAATGTAATCTAGAAAGGCACATAAGACGGAAGACGATATCCTCCCAGTCGACTCCAATCAAAAGAAGTGACTAAACTACTCAAAGGGGGTGTCGTAGGAATGTGAGAGTTTCCCTTTTTCTTTATGGGAACAGGAGAACTGATCTCATGCACCTTGGGAATAGGAGGATTTCCGTCCAGTTCATTTGAAACTGAAGAAACCAGAAGAACCTGAGCAGCACGAGGTTCACTCTCTACCGGATAGGTACGGTTAACTAAAGGTAGAGCCAAGGCTATCCTTTTCTCAACCAATGGATGGTCAACAACAAACTCACAAGAATCACTTTCAGAGAGAGCTAGGTTAACCAAAGATGAATTTTGATCAATCACTAGATCAACTGGTGAAGGATCAGGGGAAACCTTTAGATACCCAGCTGGAAGATGAGGTTGAGAAGTTGTAAGGTTTTCCAACTCTTTGGAAGCCTCATCCATAAGAGGAAAAAGGTGAATGGGATGATTACCTTAACACAACTTACAGGGAAATTTGACTTTTCCCTTTTCCCCATGGACCTTATTATTACTAGTTGAAGGTTTTTCACCAGCATGCTCTGCAAAGGTTAATGACAAAGGTTGATGTGAACCTGTGGACCACACTTCTAAGACTTCGGGAATACCAGGACAATTTCTAAGAAGGAGGTCACCCTTACATAACATGCAAGGGAATTTCACTTTTTGGGGTTGATTGAAATAATTTTCTACATCAGTTGCATCTGTATCAATGGTTGCTTGGTTTCCCCCTTGCTTATTTTGCTTCTTCTTCATCTTCTTCTTCTTCTTCTTCTTCTTCTTCTTCTTCTTATCCTTAGCTTCTTGGTTACTAAAGTCCAGACTTTCACCAGGCGAAGAGGAAGAATGAGGTGAAGAAATAGGTGAAGAAGGCGAGGGCTCAAATTTAGGATCAACATGAGGTTGATGTTGTTTAGTTGGAGGAGAACTCATTTTAAAAGAAGTTTGGACACTTGGAATCACCGACGTCGAAAATGACGAAACTGATATACCAATGGTTATTCCAAGAAGGAAAAATTTTGTCATATAGGGAGCACCAGTATATCCAAAAGAAGGAAAAGAACAAGGATTCCCTTCAGAGGGGTTTCCTTGACTGGTAGACTTAGGAGATGTTTCCATCAGTATCAACTTAAGATCTACTAAGGAGTATTTCCATAGGAAGGATGTTTTTCTTTGGTAAATTAATTGATTTTAGAACTTTAACAAAAATAAATATAAAAGGGGTAATCTAGGCAAGAGGGTTTACCAAGTATCTGTGAACCGCTATATACACCCTATCTGAAACCAAGGACCTAATGTACGGCTGCCAATCTCCCCGAATGTTGTGTTCAATGTATCACGTTTACAAGGTAGCTGAATCATTTATTTGTAGCTAAAGGACAGAAACCTAGTGGGCTCTCCCAATATATACTCGATGATACGGGGATCACAAGTCTATGTTAGCGTTGTCTAATGCATAACCATTTGGTGAGAGCATTCCCATAAACTTGCTATACTGAAGTGCCTCCTATATACCTGAAAGTACCGGAGAACCTTCGATATACTTCTGTACTGGAATGGGATTTCACCCCCAGGATACAATGTAGGAGATTATCGACATTCGTTATATTTAAAGATGTCGAAACACATCCCTAGCCTAGACCTCTAGATATTTACATTAGGTTACAACTGCTCCTTAGGTTAATTGAAGTAAATTTTAATTTTATCTTGAATTATGTTTCAATTATATGGCTCAACGATGTCACCAAAATTCCTATGGTGCAACTAAATGAGAAAGATGAAATATTTTGATTCGATGAAGGCTAAAATAATGAGGGACGAGAGACAACCGAACAATGCATCAATTAAGCAAAATGCATCAAAACATAACTCCCTAACTTTTCCAATGCAATATGTGAAAATGAAAACTACTCTTTCACTTTCACTAACAAATGCAGTGCCAAAATGCAATCCTATGAGAAACAAAAATCACTTTTCTTTCACTAAGATGCACTAATCTTTTTGTTCTTTTCCTTTCACTTTGATTCAAAAATGCAAACTAATGCATAAGCAAAGGGAAGAATGCAATCCAAAACAATTAAAATGAATTTTTCATTCACTTTTGGTTTCAAATACAAATCATTTCAAAAATACTTAAATGAAGAATATCGTTTCACTTTTATTTTCGAAACAATGAAATGAAAACAAGTATTCACTTTCAGTTCCACCAAAGCAAACAACTGTAATCTATGTTTGACAATGGACCGAAAGAAATTTTCAAAGCACCAGTATGACTCAATACTAATGAAAATAACTTCACAAACATGAACCGAAATGAAATTGAAAATGGTTCGAGTAAGACTCCTAAATGGAAGCAATCAATCTCACGGAGACAAGTCAAATGATGAGTGAAGGGTGACCTAAACCTAGAAACCCTAGAAGGAAATCAATCTTCAATCACACACCAACATAAGCCAAGAGACAATTGCAATCATAAAAGGACAACAATCAAGACAAACAGACTGATATTACACTAGAAAATCACTCGCAGATGTTGAAAACCAATAAAATAAAGATAAAAACCCTAATTTTCTTCTATCCTCTCGGATCACCGTGCTTGTTAAAGGAAAAAGGGAGATGAAAGGAAAATAAGTGTGACTGTAAGTTCAAAATCAGTGTTGGTAGCGCTTCTGTTAGAGAAGAAAATGCGTTGGGTGAGGAAAATAAGGAAAAGATAAAAAAACTTCAAAATCAGAGTTGGCTCAACACTCTTAAGAAAAAACCAGTGACTGCATAAATCTATAGTGATGCATACAAGCTAAGAAATCGATGGTTGGTCAAACTCATCAGATATTTTGATCGAATGAATGGATGGAAAGGTTGTATATTCCCCAGTGGAGTCATCATTTTGTTTTCTAGGTAAATCCTCTCTACAAATAGAGATGATCCCTCTAACACAATGAGTGGGACTAGCAACTAACATGACAATCTACAAGACACTTTCATAAATTACAATCGAAATGAGAGAAGAGGAAGGAGATCTACCTCATTCTAATGCTATAACGCACTTCTTTGTTGAAGATGTTGATCGCTTGTTTCTCAGGCTCAGTCCTACTGCTAACAGCATTTGAATACCTACACAAGAAGTCAAAGACACAACAAAGCGTACAAGTACAACACGCATAATAGAATGTAATCTACTTAACAGATCAATGAGCATTAAGATAAATGATGCCTTGACACAAGAAATTATGGAAAGTGAACCAACAATTATATATATTAATGAATAAAAGAGGAATCATATGACCTAGGCCATGATGTTAATAATCCCTACTTGAGTGAATTTCCAAGTCCAAGCTCAAGTTCTCCAAGCACTCTTTCTCCAAACCAAAATGAATAGCATGTAGGCACTACCTCAACATAAGGGTGCAAATTATCATAGACCAACCATTTTGGAATGGGAGAGGATGAATATATAGGTAGGGAGAGGGAGTTAGGATCTCTCTAAAGATAGGGGAAGGCCCTCATCCCAAGGAGGAAGCTCATAGGAATAAGATCAAAGGGTAATATTGGGAGAATTCAACCACATTTGAAACAAACAACCTCTAGCTCGTCGATCTGGAAGCTTCTAGATCACAAATCTTCTTGTCCTCTTTGGTAAAACTTTCCTTATAAGGATCAGTATGAGTATCCAAGTAAAAATTGTGCTGCTAGCGCGAGGCTAGTATAGTGTAACCTGCCATCAACACAAGTTGCCAGTGTGAGAATCACGCTGACCCTGAAATTAGGGTTTTGAGATTACTTCTTCAGGGAAGGCTCAAGGCATGTTTTCATTAAGTCTTCAAGGAGGATCTGGACTACATATTAGGATGGGTACAGTGCATAATTGCCAAGTTTTGGGCACTCTGAGGTATGACACAGGGAAGTGCGAGAGGGGTGACAAAATATTGTGTAACAAGTTCCTATGTTACTCCAATATTATAATCTTTTATTTCTTCTTCATGTTCATTTGCAAATGAAATTAAGCGTATGTCATTTTGATTGAAGAGACTTTCTAATGGTACCAGTACTCTAGGAATAAAATTATTTTTTTAATCGCATAATTATATGATCAACTATTATATATTTCCATTTTGACTTTGGATCTGATAATTTCACTTTATCTTCCTAATTTGACTCTTGATCAATATAAGTAGTATAAAAATCATTTATCACCTCCATAAACCTCTTAATATGTTGATCATCTTCAAAAAAAATCCAATACCTTACATTGTTATGGATAGATGGCCAATATCTAACCTTTACTTGATATAGCAATTGTGGAGTAGTAAGAGTTTTGAAGATACTAGCTAACACAACCAAAGAATCTGCTAGATGATTTTCCTCCCTTGGTATAGCATTAATGTTAAATACCTTGAGAAAAAATTATACAATATCTCATACATCATTCTTATGATATCGGAGGCTTGGATGCTTGGCTTGATAGAGGTTTCTTTCTTGATTACTAATTTTGAATCACTAAAAACTACAAGGTTGGAAATTTTAAGCCTCCTAGCAACTGCAAGTCCTAAAATGAGGGTGTCATATTATGCTACATTGTTGGTAACTTCAAACTCTAGCTTAAAAGATAGAGTAATGGCTTATTTTGAAGGTCAAATTAACACAACTTTGAATCCCGACCCTTCTCTTATAATTCCCATCAAAATATAATTTCCATTCTTGAGTCTATCAAATTATTAGCAGTTTTATAAATCTATTTACAACAATTGAAGTATCGAATTTGGTTTATACAAATAGTATATAACATCATAGATCTTTATCAAAATAATATACAAGGAAGTTGTTAAGATGCCTAGAATCACTAGCATTGAAAGTGAACTTCACTTCTTTGTACAAGCTCATTTCAAGGGGGTTCAATATTTCAAAGCACTCTTCAAGGATCTAGTTGGATTCCTTAATGAGGTAATCCTTGAAGTACTTTCTAAATTCCCGCAAGATTTGGAAGAGGATGCTTCATAAGAAAAATTTGATGCCGCCCTCTTTACAATGTAGAAAGGTAAGATTCCAAGCTCAAATGGCCTTATTGTTGAATTTGTCTCTACCTTCTATGATTTGCCAAAATAAAATATTCTAAAGGTGATATTTGAATCCTAGAACTTTGGAAAAGTTTAAGGGCCCTTCAATTGAACCTTTATTACTCTTAGTTGAAAGATGCAGAGTGGTGATACTTTAATGATCTTATACCTATCTCTTGATGCAATGTCATCAATAATTGTTAGATGATCCAAAAATACTTTTTTATCATAGGTTATAAAATTAGAATAAAATAATTATTAATTTAAGATATTAAATTAATAATTATTATTCTAGAATGTTTAATTACTTAATGGGAGACTTTTAGAATTAGCATATTGTGTGTAACTAGATATGACTCTCCAAAAGTGTCGTATCTTAGGCTCTATTATAGGAGATTAGTTAGCTAGTTGGTTTTGAATAGCATTTATTGTAAATGGACACTTGTTATTTAATAAGTGATCCATAATTAGAGGTAGTTAGGACATGGAGCTTATAAATAGCTCATTGCAAGAGTGTTTGTGTTGTTCGGGTGTAAGCTCTTGCAAATCAATTATGTAATTATTTTTTCTTGATTAATAAAATTATGTGTCTGAGGACACTTCTACCATTATTGTGGTATCAGAGCTATGGTAATGCTGTAGTTGATTTGAGAAGGAGATTCCAAAAGTTGATTTGAGGAGGAGATTCCAGCTCTATCAGATCCTGGAAAAACTCAACTCCGTTGAAGTGCTCAGCAATTGGTATGAAATTTGTCAAAAATTGTTCAAAATAGAATTTTTTTATTGATTTTAGATTTTTCAAATCTGTAAATCAATTTTATTTTTGAGGCTATTGAAAACCAATTCCAATTTGTAAGTTGAATATAAGAGGGCGCAGAGCTATGTTTTGACTGGTTGGGATAGCGTGGACAGCGTGGAGAGAAACCTGTGAAGCGCAGGAAGAGAACTGTTTTTTTTTGCGGTAATGTTTTTTTTGTCCAGCGTAAAAATCTGTAAAGTCCAAATCATGTGGAGATAAAAAGGTCCTCGGCATTACAGGAAACAACGCATCCATCAGCCAATTTTAATGCTTTGTCTAGTACAACCACCTGGTGCGAATAAGTTTTTTTAATGATTTCATAATGAATTATGAATAAACTTGTTAGTATGTTGCTGCCTGAAGTGTTGAACAGAATTGGCAACAAATCATATCTTTACAGTACTCCATAGCTTATAGCTAAGGTCATTGCCCATCCCCCTAAGTCAATTTTGATCAAAAAAATTCCGAAGAAAAATTTGGTTTCAATTAGAGAAGATAGATACATGTTGTAGTAACTCTTGCTCGGGAGACCATTAACTCTTTGTAAATCTCAAAAAACATCCAGTTATCATCTTTAAGTTTGAACTTTCTAAATACTATGATCAAGTGAGTTGGAATTTTCCTAGATTAGTCCTCTTGCGGTTGGGGAAGAGCCTTTCTTCCAAGAATTGGGTAATGGTGTGTGTGCAATCTGTCTTTCATCATTCTCATTAATGGAGCTCCTTCAATATTTTTTAAGGCCTCTCGAAGCCTTGAAAAAGGATGCCCCCTCTCACCTTATCTTGTCATTATTGTTGTTGAGGATCTTCGTAATTTGTTAAATGATGCTAAGTTTAGAGGTGTGCTTAAGAAAGTAAAGGTATCTAACTTACATCAGTTGGCATATTATTTTTGTAGTTCTAAAGGTTCTTTGATGGTGTTATCCACTCTAAAGAGAATTCTAACAAAAATAAAGAACATTAGTTTCAAACTTGTATGGTCTAGAGCTTGTCAGAAGTGTGCCATCACCTTAATTAACTGGAGGTAGGTTATGTTCCCCAATAAGCTTGGTGAATGGAGGATCAAAAACCTTTTCTATTTTAGCAAATCTCTTTTGCCTTGAAGCTTATGGAGGCTCCAACAAAATTCTTGCTTATGGGGCCATATCATGAAATCTAAGTACCTCCATGGTATGCCTTATAGAAGATTTATTTAGAAATCCTGTGAAGTTATTGGTTTAGAAATCCATGGTATGCCTTATATAAAAAGTTATTGTTTCTTCCTTTCCATCGATCAGGGATTGGATGGTGTGTGAATCGATGATGGAAGAAAATTAAGAATTGGAGAAGATTCGAGATTAGGAAATGATTGAGGGTTATCATCTTCCTACCCCACTTCTCCAAGCTCTCCATTAAGCAGGTGTTTTCACATTAGAAGATGCCAAATCACAAACTCCTCATTTGAGAAGAAGAGTAGGTTGGAAATTGGAAAGTGTCCTAAGTTTTAAACGACAATAGCTAAGTGGGTGAATTTCTTTAAACTTATAGACTCTAATTTTATTAAGCTCAATTAAGAGGTGGAAGATGAGAATTGTTGGTCTAAAAATTCTGGCATGAGTGACTTCACAAAAAAATAAGATTTGAATATTTTATAAAATCTCATTTCAGTTATGTCCCATAATGATGATGAAGTAGGATTTGAAAATTTTGCACTCCTCTAAATGGAAAAAAACTCTCGGGCTTGCATTGAATAAGAAACTTTTGAGATGAGATAACATTCTTAAAAGGGTTTGGAGAGTCCTAATCATGGTCCTTATGAAAATCAAAAGAAGAACCAATGTCTCACTTACTCATCTCTTGTCCATATTCACTGTATGTTCTAAGTCTTGTTTAAGTTGATTTTAAGTAAAATTCTTGGTTAGAATGCATGAAATTTTGGCTTAGAGACAATTCAATTAGATAATTCGAAGAATTTCATTGTGTGTTTGCTAATAAAATTTGGTGGGATCACAATTCTTATAGCTTCAAGGACAAGTTCATACCTCCTAAGATTATTACAAGTTTGGTTCTAAAATAATGTATTAAGTTTAGAAGTGATCTAAAGGCTAACAAGGCTAGGCGTATGGTTATGTCTGAGTTGGATTATGTCATCACTTTGGGTTATTCCATTGGCACTAGTCAAGGCCAACCCCTATCTCATTGGTGCCAATTGTTGATAGTTGTAATTAGGTTCAATCATCATAATGACCTAATTGTAATCATGACATTATATATTATTTATAACGAAAGAAAGAGAAATTATATTTTATATTGGAGTATGGATTTCATACTCAATTTTGAGTCAAAAGCATGTTCTTCGTGCTTTTAGGTTTTCTAAGACTTTTTAGGATACATAAAATTATTGGCCATGTGTCATATTCCCATTTGGATTCATTGTAATAAAGAAATATATTTATCCTATCAAGAAAAATCCATTTTGTATCCCAAGACCAAGTCAGCCCAAGAGCAAGATCAAGTCAACCTAAAGGATGGAAATTTGACCCCTAAAAGAGGCTATAAATACAAGGAGCTTGACCTCATTTTAGACACTCATCCAAATCAAGTTAGATCTATAATAGCGAAGGAGAAGAAGAACTAGAAGGACAAAGGAAGGAAGGAAAAAGTGAAGTTCCTTGGGCTAAATATCTCTCTATCTCTATCTCCGCACATGCAAACCTAGGGTTTCTGTGAAGCTACAGTTGTAGGAGGTTGAAATTGCATGGCCAAAATTATAGGACGAAGTTGCAGTAGGTCAAAGTTTCGAAGCTGCCTTCGAGAAGATTTTATCGAGGGTTGACTCGGTGCTTGGTAGGGTTGTTGGCTTTGGTCTTTGGGTCTTGGAAGTCTCTATGTAAAAGATTCTAAAGAATAATAGAAGAATTTTCTCCCGCTTTCCCCTTAGAGGGGTTTTTCCCTGGCTTGGATCCTATATCTTGTGTACTTTGTCTTCTTGTGATCTTCATTATTTTGATAATCTCTTGATGAAAAAACATCTAATAAAGTAATAAAATTCCAACACATATCACAAGTAATTATCAAGTTAAGGAAAATCATCTATAATACATAAGTCCCCTGATTTTCCAGCATGGTATTAGAGCTATGGTGCAATAAAGAGATTGAAGGTCACATCTTAGTTGGCACTATGGCAAGGGTTATAAGGAAGGGTATCAGGTTTCTTGGAAATATCACTACATCTATCAAATATTGTTTATTGAAGATCATCTTCAAGATCACAAAACAAGTGATATATGGAAGTTTATTCTCCGCATTATCTAGCACTTTTAAGGATGAGAATGTATGGGTATTGACACCAGTGCCTCCAAGCATATGATGGGAGAATGTAGTCAACTTCAAACCCTATCTAAGGGTAACTCATCTGATTCATTTGAACTTGGAGACAAGAAGAGATATCTAGTGAAAGAGATTGTATCTACCTTCTTGGAGCTCGATTCTGGTGGAAGTATTCACCTCAACAATATTCTATATGTTCCAAGTTTGAAGAAAAAATTACTTTCTATTTCTTGTATAGAGAATAAGGGTGATAAAGTTTCCTTTGTTAATGGTAAGGTTTTGGTTTGGGATAAGGGCTCTAGTATTGATGATTCTAGGGTGATTAGGATTCGTGAGGGACATTATATAGAATTTTTACAACTCTATCTCATGCTATAGTCCGCTTGGGATGTAAGTCCTTCCAAACTATGGAATAGAAGGTATGGACACCGTCATTATAATATTTTTCTATATCTAATTCAAATGGTCAATGGTATGCCCTAATTGAACAAATAACATGAAGGGACATATAAGGGTTGTGTTATAGGTAAGAAAATGAAGAAGCAATTTGCAAGAATTGATACCATATATAAGGAATTTTTGTGTCTCATACATTCATATGTATGTGTACTTATGGCAGTTAAGTCTCTTGGTGGCCATTAGTATTAGGTAACCTTCATTAATGATTTTGCAAGGAAGACTTGGTTATACCTTGTCGATAACAAGGAAGAGGTATTCGAAAAGTATTAGGAGTTCAAGAATGAAATGGAGAACCTAACCAAGAGAAATATCAAGACTCTAAGGTCAAACGATGGTGGAGAATACACCTCCAAAGAGTTGATAGCTTTCTACAAGGAAGCGGGGATCAAGAGGGAGCTTATCGTTCCCTATAATCCTGAACAAAGTGGTGTTTATGAAAGGAAGAATATAACTATTGAAGAATGTGTCAGGGCCATGCTAAATTATCAATATCTACCTTAATTCCTATGAGGAGAAGCATGTACGATAGTTGTTTACTTGCAGAAATGAAGTGCTCAGAGAATCATTAACAACATGACTCCAGAAGAAGAATTTATAAGGAATAATCCAAGTATGGATCACCTTCAAATATTTGGGTGTCTTGTGTATATTCATATACCTCAAGACAAGAGAAAGAAGTTGGATCCTACCAATTCAAATGGAATCTTTATTGGGTATAGTTCTTCATCAAAGTCATATAGAATCTATGTTAAGGAGGATCGTTGAATTGAAGTAACCAGGTATGTCATCTTTGATGAGAACATAGATTACAAGAAATCAAAGGATGTTATGGTTGTCTCTGATGAAGAAGATATGCCTAACTTTGAGGATATCTCAATGGAAAATGATGGTTAAGATCATACATCTACTCAAGAAGATATTGAAGGTCAAGTGAACCTATACAACAAGTGATTATTCCAAAAATTCAAAAAATACCCGCTTGGTTGAGAACTGCTCTATAAGAAGCAGAAGGGCATACGGCATCAGGGACTTTCAGGAAAAGTAAAAGACCAAAGATTTATTTTGCATATGTTGCATATATGAAAAATCTTATTGAAGTGAAACCTTCCTTGTATGAAGATGCAGCTAAACATCAAGAGTGGAGGAATGAAATGCAGGAAGAAATACCAATCCATAATGAATAATGGTGTTTGGGAAATTATCCCTAGGCCAAGTGACAATCTTATAGTCACTTTAGAATGGATCTACAAGATCAAGCATGCTACATATGGGAGCATTGGTAAATACAAAGCAAGGTTTGCAGAAAAAGGCTTCTCATAGAAAGAACAGATTGATTACAAGGAAACCTTTGCTCTCAGAGCTCAATATACAACAATATTGATTGTTTCATTGGTTTCTACTATAGGATGGAACATCCATCAAATGAATGTCAAGACATCTTTGCTGAATGGGACCATTGATGAGGAGGTTTACATTGAGAAGCCTCATGGATTTGAAATAAATTAGAGGGAGACTTATGTCTGTAGGTTGAAGAAATATCTACCTAGCTTAAAGAAAGAACCTATAGCTTATAGAGACTTTATTTTACTAAGGGTACTGTATATCCTAAACCATATATCAGGGTGTCCTAGGGTGAACCATTTATCATACTTTTGCATGTGCATGATCTACTATACACAGGTGCAGAGAATCAGATTCAGTAATGCAAGAAGTAGTTAGTAGCTGAGTTCGATATGAAGGATATTGGGAATATGCAATATTACTTGGGACTATAAGTATGGCAGAGGCTAGGTGAGATATATCTTGGTCAAGGTAAATATGTGATCAAGATACTTCAAAATTTTAGCATGATGGATAGCAAGCCTATGATTACCAATCTAAAGAAGTTGAGGAGTTCAAAGCATAGTCCAATCGATCCTACTAGCTGCAGACAGTTGATTGGGTCCTTGATGTATCTAGTAAATACGAGACAAAACATTTGTTTTGCAGTAAATGTCCTCAATCAGTTTTAGATGGATCCAAAACATGATCATTGGATTGCAGCCAAGCATATATTAAGATATATGTGTGGAACTATACATCACTGCCTCTGGTATACTAGTAATGAAATCCAACTCATGGGATATATAGATTCAAATTGGGGTAGCAGTGAGACAAATTGAAGAAGCACAACGGGTGGATGCTTCAGCCTAGGATGTTCCATGGTCTCACGGATGAGTAGAAAGCAGGATATTGTTGCTTTGAGTAGTGTCGAAGTTGAATATGTTGTTGCAATCGAAGCATGTCAAGAAGTTGTTTGGATCAAAAAGAATTATTAGACTTATGTGAAGGACCACTAAGCCCTACATGGATACATTGTGATAATGAAAGTTGCATAAGATTGATGGAAGACTTGGTGTTTCATGCTACGACAAAGCATATAAATAATAAGTACCACTACGTCAGAAGCTTGGTACAATATGGATTCATGGAGCTTCACTATCTACCAACAGATGAAAAGGTAGCAGACATACTGACTAAATAATTACCAAACATGAATCTTGAGTACCTGAGAGGTAAGCTTGGTTTAAATATTGAAAAATTATTACTAATTGGGGTTGTAATTGTGTGATCTGGATTCTCTCAGGTACTGGAATTAACAAATATTTTTACTTCTATGATGTTAGCATAATTTCATATGAAAAACCACATGTGCATACTTTAAAAAAGAGGAAACATAATAACATCCATTAAATCAAATAACACAAACAAGTTGATAATGGAGTTCACCCAGTGTGGGTTAAGTCTCCGGGCCCGGTGTCAAGAGTGGGGAGGTCGCTTCATTAAATGTTGAGAGATGATGATGAGTACATGGTACATTCTTTGTCATTACAAGGATAAACTACATCAACTAGAGTGGCATGTCTCTCCACAAGACATTCCCCTATAGGAACTCTCACTCATATGGGTCCTCCTTCAGCATGACAAGATAATAAATTATCACATGAAGTGGCATACAAGTATCCTTCAACATAATGATAACAAGGATCTCAACAACAAAATCATCATCTCATCAAATCAAAAGAAAGACATGGCATCACTACAACATATACCTCCACTTCCAGGGATGGCCTAAAAATGTACAATGCTACTGAAGAAATGGACTACATCATTGAATTTGTGGTGTGAAATCATGTCAAATGACTTTAAATTTGACCCCTTTCAGACACCATCAAAATCTGGATCTGCAGGAATCTCAAAGATTCCTTCTAGTTAGTTGACTGGATTTTTTCTACTCATATGACAATTATGAGCTCACGACTGCGCTCCTTGCGAAACACTGAGTAATTTGAGTATAAAATCTGTATGGTTTTGAAACTATTAAAAATCAGCCCTTAGGGAATATTTTTGAGTCCTCATGATTCCATAAAGATTCTTCTCTGTGGAGTTGACTAAAATTCCACTGCTCATATCAGAAAATTGATCACGCCATTAGACTCCTGGCATAATTCTGGTTCATTTGAGTATAAATTTGACATGATTATGTCAATGTGAAAATTTGGCCCCAAGGGAGTCTTTTAGATTCTATGCAGATTCCTGTGTCAAGATTCCACTTTCATGGTTCCACCCTCATTAGTCTGTCTCTGGAAAATCTGATGCTTAGATAAAAAATCGTCTACACAATCATACTTTTGGGGAAATTCTGATTCATTTGAGTATAAACTTGGCATAAGTTTGATACTGTAAAATTTTTGGCTTTGAGGAATCTAAAAGATTCCTCCAATATTCCAAATCATTGTTCCACCACTCCAAGTTCCATCATAGGTTAAATTTCCACCCTCAGTCTACGTGCTAACATCTTGGTGTTGGGTTCCACTCTCGGCTCCTCTATTGGCCCCTTGTGAATGGCAAAAATCAGTTTTTAAATATATTTCTCATGTCTCAATTCCAAGAAATGTGCATTGGTGGACTGGCTAGAAGATTATTTTTAAGTTCAACGGTTTGGGGAGGTCTCGAGGTCAAACCCCACACGACCCATGATATGGCATATGTTTGGTTTAATATGGGGCACTGTTTGTTTTGGTCGGGGGCCGCATGTGGGGCGGGCCGACCTACGCAGTAAGCGGGTTTGATCCCTGCCAACCCCATAATATAATGTCGTTTCATATGGCCATTCGCCATTTAATATATGTGTGTGTGTGTGTGTGTGTGTGTGTGTAACAGATATGAGGGGTGGCGAGGGTGGTGACCTACCATGCTATTTTTATATATATTTTTTATAATAATAATATTTAAAAACAAACCATCAGATTTTTAGGATTCATTAGAAAAATTAAGTAGGCAACAAATTTTCCTTTTCTGATTGTCGGAAACCATCACAATGAAGCGCTAAATTGTTGTCTCATTAGTGGCTACCAATGGGCTAGTTTAACCAAAACTTTGATTGGCCATAACTTTCACATACGAACTCAGCTTGGGGTGTCATTTGCATCGTTGGAAATCTTGTGACGAGCTCTTCGATATTACTCTAGTTTCACTTTAATCCAATAAAATTTATTTTTGAACTTTTCCAAAGCCACTTTTGAATTCTGAGTTTCTACACCAGCACACCTACGAATCATATCACAAAAAATGATGGACAAAATGCAACCATCCAAACTACCTATCTAGTAAAATATATCTCACGCATCATGGTAATGGTACATTCTTATGCACATACAAATGCATGAACAAGTCACCACTTCCTTCCTCATGCACCCTTGTACTTTAGAGCTATAAGTAATGAGCCCCAACATCCGTGCTATTCGATGAAAACCTATATTACAATATTATAAAAAGTCTACATCCTAAATACCTACTGAACCATCATCCTTCCATGATCTGGACAAGGACTTTCACAACACATGCTCTTTCTTCAACTGCCATACTCAAATATAGCAATCGAAAACCACAGTGATATGTAAAAGGCCAAAAACAACTACTTGCTTTAATAAGCCATGATGTATACTCATCATCACATCTACAATCAAAATCAAAACAAATGATTTACAATAATGAAACCTTGAAAAACTACCTTGATCTAGTAAATCTATCTCTGATCCTAGAAATGAGAGCTTGCCTTAGCTCTTCCTCTACAATTTACATTGTCATGGGAGATTGGATGTGCTCCAATCATCCTCTTTATCTGATGCTTTGACAATTCCTTGGAAGCTTCTGCTACATTTGAGCACTCTCCTTCAGTGTACCCCATCTTGGTAAGGAGTCTCATACCATTTCTTGAAATGGATACCTCAAGGCTTCCAACAGAAATAGTATCATGTGAAAAGGAAATTGAAGAACAATCA
Organism: Pinus taeda; assembly: GCA_000404065.3. Lineage (NCBI taxonomy): Eukaryota > Viridiplantae > Streptophyta > Pinopsida > Pinales > Pinaceae > Pinus > Pinus taeda. The sequence continues at coordinate 33,370 of APFE030787202.1, forward strand.
ACATTGTTTACCTCATCTGTCAATTCTAAAACAGATGATGATAGCTTCACTAAGCCTTCATTGTGTTTCAATTTTTCCAAGGCCTCTTCCGTGGCTCATAACTAAAGTTGCAATTTCTACTTCTCCTCTTTTTTCTTCTTGTAAAAGTCTCTTCAATTCAACATTCTCTGCTTGAAGGCTCTAATTGATCTCATTTGAATGATGAGAAGACAATGAAGAAGATGAATGATCACTAGAAGATGGAGATGGAGCATCATCCTCTAATTTTTCTTTCTCTTGTTCTTCTCTTTCCATTTTCTCCTCATAATCTGCATACATTATGAGTGTCATCATAGAGATCTTTGTTGTTCTCCATTTCCCTTCTTGTTGCACGTTCAATATCTAGTTATCATTCACACTCACAATTCACATCAACAAGAAGACCACTATGATACCAAACTTGATCCAGAATCTCTCAGCGACCGAAATTAACCAAGGTCTTTTACTTTTGTGAAGTTAGCAGAATTGCATGTTAAAGAGTATGAAAAACCATTTGTGCATACTTTAAAGAAGAGGAAACATAATAACATCCATCAAATCAAAGAACACAAAAAAATTGATAACGAATTTCACCTAGTATGGGTTACATCTCTGAGCCCAGTGTCAAGAGTGGGGAGGTCGCTTCATTAAATGTTACAAGATGATGATGAGTACAGAGTACATTCTTTGTCAATAAAAGGATAAACCCCCTCAACTATAGTGGCAAGATGATAAATTATCATATGGTGTGGCATACTAGTGTCGTTCAACATAATGATAGCAAGGATCTCAAAAAAAAAAATCATCATTTCACAAATAAAAAAAAAGACATCGTATCACTACATCATATACCTCCAATTCCGGGAATGGCCTAAAAATGCACAACTCTGTTGAAGAAATGGACTACACAAGGAGGGATAACCAAGAGAAGGGGTCAAAGAAGAAGTAGACATAGTTCAAGAGGAAGTTTGTTCCCTCATTTGAATTCATCAAGGAATCTGTTCACACGTGTGACATTCATATCTAAACTAGGGCATCATTTTGTATGGGCATATTGTTGGGTTAGAGGTTCGATCTTGCGATAGTAGGAAGGAGGAATTATCTAGAAGAAGTTGGAAAGAAGAATGAAGTCATAAAAGGGCTACAATATCCCTAACCCTCTTCGCACATGCGACTATATTCTAAAGCCGATGGGTCTATTCTCGCTACCCTAGAACAGTCACTCTTTCAGCATCAGGAAGTCTCAATACAAAGGATCATGGTATGTGAGATCAATCTCCAAGGAAAGTGAGGATAAGGGAAGGCTAAGTGAGCTTATCCTTGATCATATTTGTTGACTATCATACTAATGTTGCAGATCTACTGTGTTGTCTAAAATTGCAGAAGGAAACAACTTGTTTGGGTACATTTTGGAGGTATTATCATTTTGATGTTGAAGGCGGTCTTGAGTCAAAGTTTGGGTCTTGGAATTCATCAATAAAGATTCTATAAGAAAGAGTTCGAAGGGTTTTTCCTCTCACGATTTGGACAGGTTTTTGCCCTGGCTTGGTGCTAATATCCTGTGTACTTGTGCATTTTTTATCTTCTTGTTTTGATGGTTGGTTGATGATAATAACATATGTTAGTAATAAGAAGCAAAATATAAGAAAAAAATATCACAAGAAGTTATCATAGTTAAGAGAAATTGAATTATTAAACTGCCCTAAATTTCTCAACATGGTGTCAGAGGGAGGTTCTATAAAGGGTATGAAGAAGATCACCTCCCTCATGAAGAAATTGGCAAGCATTGTATTAATTGGCAAGAATTGGATCAGTGATAAGCTTCATCAAACAACAGATCAAGCAAGTATGGATTAATCATATCTCTAGAATCGATATTTCTACAAAAGTTGATGGCTTATTCTGCGCACTCTCTGGCACATTTCAAGATGAAAATATTTGGGTAATCAATAGTGGAGCTTCAAGGCATATGACAAGATACCACCACCAACTCAAGACTCTCTCCAAGGGAAAATCCTCATATTTTGTGGAGCTTGGTGACAACAAAAGTTATCTGGTAAAAGGCATTGGATCTACCTCCATCAAGCTTGAAGGTTGAAGTAAAATTCATCTCAACAACATCCTTTATGTTCCAGGTCTGTGCAAAAATCTTACTTCTATTTCATCTTTAGAAGAAAATGGTGATAGGTTTGCCTTTATAGATGGAAGAGTAGTTATTTGGGCTAAAGATTCAAGCATTGAAAAATCTAGAACTATTGGTGTCCGAGAAGGTAGATTATATAGATTAGGTTCTCTTGTCAATCAAGCACTTGTTCATATTGAAATTAGTCCATATGAATTATGGCTAGAAGATTGGGTCACCTTCACTACAAAATTCTTCCAACCCTAAATTCCATAGTAAATGGAATCCTGAATCTCAAAGAAGAACATGAAGATGTATGTAAAGGTTGTGCGTTGGGCAAGATTGCAAAGAAACCATTTGGACATAGCACATCTCGTGCTCAAGAGATACTTGATCTCTTGCACTCTAATGTTTGTGTTCCCGTAACAAAATATCTTGGAGGACAGCTATACTATGTCACCTTCATATATTATCACTCCAGGAAAACTTGGGTTTACCTTCTCAAATCCAAAGATGAAGTCTTTTCAAAATTCCAAGAATTCACAGCTGAAGTGGGAAATCTCACAGAAAGAAAGATCAAGACTTTAAGATCTGACAACAGTGGGGAATACAATTCTAAATAACTTATAGCCTTCTACAAGGAGGCTGGAATTAAAAGGGAGCTCATAGTTCCATATAGTCCTTAGCAGAATGGAGTAGTTGAACTAAAGAACAGGGCCATAGAAGAAAGTGTCAAGCAATGCTTCATGACCAAGATCCACCAAAATTCCTATGGGTCAAAGCAACAAAGATTGTTGTCTATATTCAAAATAGAAGTCCCCACAGGTCTCTAAATATTCGAACTCCCGAAGAAGCTTTCACTGGAAAGAAACCTATTGTGCACTATCTCTAAATATTTGGATGTCTAGTATATATCCACATTCCCAAGGACAAAAGGAAGAATCTAGATCTGGCTAGCAAGAAGGAAATATTTGTGGGATATAGTAATTCATCCAAGGCTTACAGAATATACATCAATGAAGCACATCAAATAGAGGTAAGCTAAGATGCAATCTTTGATGAATATTGCATTCAAAAAGTCAAAAGATATTTCATCTTTTTCTAATGAAGAATATATTCCTATATTTGAGGAATAAGTCAGTAAAGAAGATTCTCATCAAGAAGATGAAGGTCCTAGTGAACCTATCACTATCCCTGAAAAGAGGAAGAGACCTAATTGTTTGACCTCCACACTTCAAGATGCTAAAAGACACCAGTCAAGTGGAAAATTTAGAGAAAGCAAGAAACCTAAAAGGTACTCTGGGTATGCAACCTACATGTCAAAATTGATAGAAGATGAGCCATCCACATTTGAAGAAGCTTCCAATCGATCTGAATGGAAGTCTGCCATGAATGAGGAATACCAATCTATAATGAGGAATGGTGTTTGGTAAATTGTTCCTAGACTAGAAAACGAATTTGTGGTAACCTCGAAATGGATTTACAAGATCAAGCATGTTGTGGATGGGAGCATAAAAAAAATACAAATCCAGGTTTGTGGCTAGAGGTTTCTCTCAAGAACAAGGAAATCACTATGAAGGAACCTTTTCTCCTACAACAAGATATACAATCATTCCTTCACTGATTTCTCTTGCAACATCCATGAAGTGGAAAGTTCATCAAATGGACATAAAGACAACATTTCTGAATGGCACCATAGACGAAGAAGTCTACATTAAGAAACCTTTGGGATTTGAAGTCAAGGATAAAGAAGGCTATGTTCGCAAATTCAAAAAGGATTTATATGGCCTTAAGCAAGTACCTAGAGCATGGTATGCTATGATGGATGCTTATCTACAAAGACTGGGCTTTATCAAAAGTTTTGATGATCCCAACATCTACATCAAAGTGGTAAAGGATGAACCTGTCATCATCCTAATATATGTAGATGATCTTCTACTAACAAGTGTAGAAGAACGTATTTAGGAATGCAAGAAATAGTTGACTACAGAATTCGATATGAAGGATCTAGGATCGATGCACTATTATCTCAGACTGGAAGTATGGAAAGAACTGATCCAGGTGGATATTGGTGGCCACCTGCCAAGTCCATCTGGACCCCCATCATTGTCTCTTTCAGCATTTTCAGTTTCCTTAATTATAGCACAACTTACTTTTAGCAGTTTTTCGGGTCCTGAACTTCCGGAGCCGTTTTGAGGCCCTAAACGACGTTTTTTTGGGAT
>APFE030787208.1:0-14151 GCA_000404065.3 Pinus taeda
TGTTGGATGTCGAGGAACACTTGATGACAAACATGCTTTATGCTCTGCAAAATGTCAGGTATTTTCTTAGTTGCATATAGAAAGATCAGAGAAAAGGATTTATCGCTATGTTTTGGATAATTATCCATGTCATTTCCAGACTGCCATTTAGATGTTTATCAATGCCATATTTGAAATTTCAGTAGAGCTTGATGCATTGAATCTATTTGCCTTTAGTGGGATATTAAACCAGCTGAATTCTGAGTGGTGGGTTATGTAAAAAAATGAGCTTTGTTTTGTATTTGTTGTAAAAAATTGGACTGGACTTTTATATGTTTGAAATTTCAGTAGAGCTTGATGCATTGAATCCATTTGTCTTTAGTGGGATATTAAACCAGCTAAATTCTGGGTAGTGGGTTATGTAAAAAATTGAGCTTTGTTTTGTATTTGCTGTAAAAAATTGGACTGGACTTTCAACAACGGTTTCTGCAGTAAATAGCATTAGACTGTTGGGTTTTGTCCGAAATGAGGTTGAACACAACTTCTTGTCTGCAAAGTTGGTTGTTGGGCGAGCCACCAAAAGGGTCGTTGTATCCAACCGATAAATCATGGATGTTATGTTTTTGGTTTGAAAATTATTTCACAACTATTGTTCTTTTACTGTACAATTTGAAATTAGATAAAACTTGTACAAATAAATTTTAAAAGTCATATGATAGGCAGTATAAAAATAAAAACGTCATAAAAAAATTCCTTGACAGATAGGGTCACCCGTCAAATTTAACCCCTGGCACCCATTATTAATATATATATATATATATATATAATTCAAAAAATTTAATAAATATTTTACTAAAAAATAATGGTTAAAAAAAAATATTAGGGTTTTTGATATCAAATTATCAATAAAATATTTTCTAAGAAATATTATTAATATTGTGTAAATGAAAAAATTATATTTTGTGGTTGAATATTTTCCAAACATTACACTTTAAAACAAAAAATACAAGCATCCTTATAACTAAATCCAAAACCTATTTCAAATATGTTTGATATTAAGTTTCATTTAATGAAATACCAAATTAAGATTTTATAACTTCTATTGATATTCGAATTCTAATAACATTATAGGAAAGGAATTATTATTTTACAAAACAAATTCTCTCTAAATTCATCCCATCAAAACAATTATTAAAAAAAAATTAATATATAAAATAAACCACATTTTGACGGTTACTCGAAACTAACAGAATATAAAATTGTCTTCAAAAGGTTTTACCATTAATCTAAAACATTATAATACAGTAATATTATTAACTATAATGCATATTTTAAATAGGCTAAACGCAATAAAAATGGCATACGTTCCTTAATAATTAGAATTAATAAATTGCAATAATACTCACTCGTAGTTATATATATATCATATATATATATATATAAAACTTTTCTTTTTAATTATAACTATAATTTTTTTAAACATAGAAACTATTTTTTCAATTTGGGAAGATGATTACAATTATAATAGTTTTTTAATCTAAGAAATTGAGAGTAGATATGGTATCAATTTCACACACAACAATATCGGTTTATATTGCTTTTCACACCAAAATACATTAAAGTATTATATTGTATATGTGATCTAATAGATTCTAAGTTACAAGATTGTTTACTGGGAAAATATCTTTACCATTCAATCTAATCAATAAACTAAATTTATTTATATAATGTTGTAAGCGATAATTTTAAGTTTTTCTCTCAATGCTTACATTACAAAATTAACATCGTAATGATCAATATAAAAATCATAAATTGCAATTCACATATAAATCACATATGTATGATATGTCTCATATGGTCTTCACGAGCACTTCTACCCACTCTAAAATCTCACAGGCCACGCTCTTTCTCCACCACAATCTTTGATCTTCCCACTTGACTAATTTAAGGTACAATTGTCGCTCTTTCTCCACCACAATATTCGATCTTCCCACTTGACTAATTTAAGGTACAACTGCGTCTCTCACCATCGTTGACATACTTCTTATGATTAACAATATTGACATGCATTATTCTACCAAGTTACATAGTTCATTCTAGTTGTTAGAAAAAAAAAATCAAGCAACTAAACCACCCTATGGACAAACTCCCATCTATCGAATGACATAGCTTGTTGTATCTCACAGTTATCTAGGATAGCTATATGGATATTTAATGTGTTCAGATGTTAATCTTACAACTTTTCCATTCCAACACGTAAAGATCTCATATTATAACTTGTAATTGTTGATCTTGAAGCACCAATCAACAAATCAACCATATGTTCTCTCAACACCAAATAATGTTGAGAACCATTGACTTGAACTATTTCACTATGTTGATTAATTGCTTCTGCACCTTCAATCTACAAACCATAAAATATACATAATTGAAGTGCAAGGCACGAACTTTATTTATTTAGGTTGTTAGGCTAAGCCCTATTAAATGGAAAGGCAAAGAACAACCCAAAACTCTATAATTAGTCTCATATGTGGAGTGAAGCACGAGTAATTCATCCATGAGTCAGGCGCATGGCCAAGATTCATCATCTGAGAAAGTCTACCCAGAGCTCTCCAACAGTAACACCGAAAGATGTGTAATCATCGACATGATCTGCTACATGTATACACGCTCCACCATGGCTGCAATTTAAATCATGTTTTTTCAATTCCTCGAATGCCATTCCTTCAATACAATTATTGTTACAACAAAAACTATGTAGCAAATCTTATGAGAGAGCATTTTGTAGCTATGTTTCTTCATGCTAATGAAATGCACTACTACTGTGTGTGGCCTAACTAGTGATACATTCCCACTGTTGCTGGTGACCTAGGGAACATATTCATTTTCACTATAATGGGAGTACCAACAATCTGGCCAACTACCTACCAACCATTCGGATTGTAGGTCTCCAAAGAGAATGTGCCACCATGGCCATCTGGTTTATCTATTGTGGAGAATTTTTTAATATTATCTCCTTTAGATACTTAGTATAATTAGCCTTGCACATTCTTTTGCTTCCATTGAGATCCATCATAAGAGTATTATATTGTACCTTCATGAAAAAATCCCTCCACCACTGTGCGATTAAGACTAGGACTTGACTGGTGATAGATATTGAGGGACATAATGTGTATCAAGGTGCCATTCTTTGTAATTCAATCACCTTCGCTTCTACTATGCCAATCCACAGCTTCAACACACCTCTACCTCTAATAGTGACTAGTTCCTCCATAATAAACACACATGTCTCTACCAATTGAGAGTCCCAACTATTCCTCCTTCAAAGTGAATGCTTCTATCAACTTTAATAATTGTAGTAAATACCTCTATCTACTATAGTCACTATGTGCATGTCCCACTGCATGCATGTGCATCCCTCGTTGGTCAAACTATCACGTACACAGGTTCCCTGATAGATCGTCACACAGTGGCCTCTACTACACTCTAGTTTTTCCTTCTAATTATGCTGAGCGAGACGCAGAAAATAAATGTCAAAATTGACAGTCCAACAGCCGAAAAATAAACACTCTCACACACTAACTAGGCTATTTACAAACCAGGAATTTAATCCTCAAATTTCTTTCATCTTTTTGGGCGCTAGCTTGAGGGAGTTAAGCCCATATCGGCTATGATACCAAATAAGAAATTTGAGGAGTAGAGATGAGATATTGATTTATCACAAAACAATATTCATATATATTTCTTTTCACACCAATATACATCACACGAATATAGTGGAAAAGAGATCCAACATATTCTAAGCTAGGAGATTGTTTGTTAAGAAAATATATCAAGAACTCAAAGCAACCAACAAACCAAATCTACCTATACACTATTGTAAGCATTAATTTTAAGTTTTTATAAACTTCCCTATTTCTGGAATGTTATTACCTTTATATGTGTGCCTATTTTAAAATAGAGTTTTTACAATCTTAATATATTTATCAATATTTTTTTTTTTATTGATAAGTGGGTGAATCCTGAAAATCACGCTTACCCTATGGTTGAGAGGCCACGACTTAGGGGCATTTAAGCTATCAAAGTTACCCGAGGATCGCATCCGGCTTGAGCCGCACCAGCGGAAACCATGCTGGATTTTTGGTATTAGTGAGACTAAAACCGGTGACCTTTGCTTACGAAGCACCTTAATAGCGCGCTCCTTCAGCGACTGTTCTAAATCTCTTTGATTATATTTATCAATAATTATTAACTAGATGTTAGAGATTTAATCTCCACGTAATATTCAACAATATTTTTAAAATATTCTTAGAATTTACAGATGAAACATTGAGATGTTCCAAGTAATTATGTTGTTTTTTGAATTGAAGCTTCTGTGATCCATATCAATTATACGAAGAGTTTCGGTGAAAATCACATGAAGACAACCTTTGTCGACGCGTTTCGAACCAACCAGTGTGGTTCATCATCAGGACAAGTTGAGGAGTCAGATCATGGTTCTACAATAAATAAGGAGAGCAAATCTTCAAACGACTAGGTTTAGCACAACTACTATATAACGACTAGATTATATAATATTCAAATTATTTCCAATAATAAAATAATCTAATAACTAATTATAATATATTATATAATATTGAAATATTATATTTATAAAATATTTCCATTAAGATATAAATATTTAATTCTTTTTAATTCTTAATTTACCTTTATCCATATAGATGCATAAAGGGTTATTTTATTTTTATTCTAATTATATATTAGAAGTATAAATTAATTTTATTAAGTTATTAAATTACATATTTCTAACTTAATAATATATAATATATATAATATATATAATATATATAGTATATATATATAAGTTCTAATTGTATATTATTATGTTATAATATAATATTCAATTAATAAAAATTTTTAAATTATTCAAAATAGTTTTGTTTATCTTTTTATGTATAATATTAATTTCATAATGAATCACTTAATTCTAATTTAAATTAATTCGATGAAAAAAAAAGGGGGTTTTTGTAAATCAGAAAGTCATTCTATTCTTAATTGATAAACTTAATCATTTAAATTACTAGGGAATAAATTGTTATTTAGGATGGGTTAAAATTGATTTCAATTTTTAATTTATTCAAATTTTGTTCATATGGTCAAGGAAAAAGCTTAATAACAAATAATATCAAGAAAACTAAGAAAAGGAAAAAGAAATAAAAATGGAACGAGCGACAGATTTTAAAAACTAGAAGGACCAGAACAAGACAATAAGAGAAAACTAAATAAAGGAGAAACCTAGGGGAGGATGGAAAGGGCAGCACCAGGAAAAACGGAAACCTCGAAAACAAAAAAGGGGGGGGGTGGGGGGAGGAGGGTGAAAAAAAGGAAGGACTAAGAAGAAAGGGCAAGGATCCAACAATTGTTGATCTTCCAGCCATCATCTCTATTGAGATTATTAGGAATTTTTTCAATTTCAATCGCCTCTCTGAATTTATGGTGATGGAATTGCGCCACCTTGGTAATAACCTTGGCTTCCTCAATACAGACCTGATGCTTGGTCTTTTCCACATGCTCCACTAACGCTGAAGACTTGGTTCTCCCATGTCTTAGGTCAGCTGCATGTTCGCTGATCCTTTGATGGATAGATTGCCTTGTTTCCTCGATATAAGGGATCCCACAAGAACAAGGGATTATGTAGATTCCCTTCATGTCCTTAGGGTCAATGGGATCTTTCACCGATCGAAGGGATTTATGAATGGTATTGAGGGGCCTAAAGGTAGATGGAATATCATACTTTTTAAGGATCTGAGCAATCTTGTCCGTGGTTCCCTGGACATAGGGAAGATGGACACCTAGCAGGCGGTTCTTTAGGTACTTTTTCCACACTACAGAATTTTCTAGATGCCTTTAAGAAAAGCATCTGACCTAAGCGCCTACTATAGCCATTCTCCACGAAGCATTTAAGGAGATGAAGATTTGGGAATGTAGTGTTGATAAGCCATGGTATTGGCCTATGATAGTGTAACAACGTCTATTTACACATCAAGGATCTCCATATTAAAATGGGTGTGAATATCCATAGTAATTTCTTTATGATTTTTTTAACTTTAGCAACTTAAAAGATATCATCTATTGAGAGTTTTTTTATACTTATCAGGAATTGATGCATATAGTGCTCATTTAATTTATATGAATGCACTTGTATTATTCATCATTTGAAAATGCTTATGAGGAATTGATGCATATAATGCCCATTTAATTTATATGAATATACTTGTATTATTCATCATTCAAAAACAATTGGTACTTGATTAATAATCAATACTTTTGCATTTGTGTAAAAATGTCATAACTAACAAATATTATCAAACTATAATGTACAAATATTTACCTCCACAGGTATGTCTATTTTGGAACAAAATTTCCATTATTTTAATCTAATTATCAATAATTATTAAGTGTATGGGATGGATTTAATCCCCTTGCACTATTATAGAACATTCATAGTAGCACAAATCAATCGTTGAACATTCATAGTAGTATACACAAATCAATGATTGAGATTTATATTGAAAGTAGGTATGCCCTTTTAACCTTTTTAGTTAAAACAAAATGTCACATGAACATGTGCCGTATAAAGTGAGTTATGATTTTTTTGGGCTTTTAGTATTAACCATGATATTGTAATAAATCTTATTTACATATTAAAAATGTTTATGGTAAAACATCAATAAATCTTCATAATTAATAATAGTGTTCTATATTTTTCTATATAATTTATATATTAATTTTTTTTATAATAACAACTCATCATATATAGAATTATGATTTAGTTAATTTTTTAATTTTTAAAAAATAAAGTGTATTTAAGAATAGGAACATCTAGGATGAAAACCACTTCCTCTTAGAGTGCCCACGTACAACCACATTAGATCTCAGTTTCACAATCTTTGTTACAACACTGGCCTTCCTAGCCTTTTACAATGTCAAAATTATAGTGAGCTTGGGAGGCTTCTCTCCAAGGGTTTTGAACATAGGAATAAAATCTTAAATCAAAATAAATAATTTGTTTTTTTAGGTCTGATAGACCAATGTTTGGTCTCGATGGACTTTAACCACCATCATCATCATCATTAACGTCCCTATTATAAATTTAGAAAATATTTTAAAATATAAAACATTAATCAAAAACCAAACCTAAAAACTAATATTATCACTATTTTACAACATTATCATCATTCATCATTTAGATAAAATTCGAAGACGCAGGAATCTGCTGTAGTGGAGCCTCTGATACAAATATTATTGTATTTACATTATACTTGGGTTATGATTATCATAAAACAATCGGCCACCAGAAGTTCAGCAGTATTCAATCGACATTGCGACCGGACGAAAATTGTGGAATAGGTCATGAAAGATACGTTTCAACATTATGATGGATTTATATTTCGATTATATGGAATAGTTAAAATGTTGTGGGGATTTTTTTGTTAGATTTAAATTGCGAGTAGGTTTTGAGAATATTTGTAAACGGGCAATGTGAAATGAGTGATTTAAATTGATTCGAAATTTTTTCAAAAATTTCTGTCTTTTGTTAGTAAAAATTCGAAATGTTTTTAAAATCTCATGTCTGCCCTTTCTAAATATTCTTAAAATCTTTCGTCTGTACCATCTATAAAAATTCTAAATATTCTCAAAATCTCTTGTCTGTCCTGTATGTCAGAATTAGAAATATTCTCAAAATCTATCAATTCTCTGTTACTCTTGTGGTTGTCCATTTTGAAATATTCTCAAAATCCACCCTACCGAACTTTAATCTCATGCTGAATTGTTACGCAATAATGAGTCTGAGGTGGACCATAGTAAGTACAATGTGAATCCATGTTGCCTCAATACGACGTGATATGAAATACGTCGTGCCCTCATTCAATACTCTGTACATTATATTTTTCAGTGCTTTTGTTTATACGTTTCCCATTTTCCTGTTACTTTTTGAGTGCTGTTACGAAGGACCGGGACACGAGGAGGAATTGCCTGTATCAAATTGCCTGTATACCACCTGCCATAGCCTTAAAGATTGTTCGTCACCAATATTATACACCATGATCAGTGTTAAATGTCGTGGGTTATCAAAATTAACAACCATGCAATAATACATATCTATCATAGCTTTAAATGGCGTTGGTCTAACATACAATAAATTAATGGTTGATTTATTATATTGATTTAATGCATTTTGATTATATTTATTAGGAGAATGACTTAATATTCAATGGATAACATTCGAAAATGGTTGAAAATTAGTTGTCATCGATGTTAAACCAAGTAGAAGAAACCCCCTTTTCATGGATCAAAATGACAAGGAACATCAAGCTTTTTAGGCTTAAGAGCTCTTGTCGACCAAAATCACAAGGAAAATCAAATTTCTTAGGCTCAAGAGCATCTTCATTTGAGGGTCCTGGTCAAGTCCAATCAAACCTATAGTTTCCTCATTGTTGAAGGTTGAGGAGTTACACCACTCTAAAGTTTAAAGCCCTATTTTTTATGAAGAAGCCCCACAGTATATGCTACAAACAAATTGTTATTATTTAAGAAAATTAAAAATAACATGGGCTTAGTCAAAAATAAGATTTTATTAAGGCATAAATAACCACAAATTAAATTAAAGTTGGTCTCAATGAAGTATGGGGTTTTTGACTCCAAAATATTTTGAATTTTAATTTTTTCCTTTAAATGACCAAGTCGGTTGGCCCCTCCTAGAAACTTCCATGACTTGTATAAATCAAGGTCTAATTTTTCCTTCAAATTAACACATAACCCCTAATCATTGTTGGAGTTATGCAACTTGGAGTAGTCATTAAAACCTAAAGTTTGGAGGTCGAAATTCTGAGTTAACTTTTGAAGAATTTTCATTGAAATCTTTAATGATCATCTGAGGCTACTTAAGGCAATTCGGCCCTATTCTTTGACATTTTCTAGATGAAATTTCATTGTATGTTTTGTGGGACTCCTTGTAATGTTGAAGATATGACTTGGTCCTCTTAGGAAAAAATATGTTGCACATATTGAGGCCTATTTTGATAAGATCCATAACGACTTTGAATAGAGACCTTGTGCACATTTTGGTCACTGATCTAGGGAATTTTGATAACGGCCTACTTGGCCCCTTTGAGAAAATATCAATGAAAAATTTCCTAAGATTAGTATGAGTTTATTCTCTTGCCATTTGGAGGTATTTCGTTGGACTCTTTTAGGTTTTGAACATATTTTCTTGTGCTAATATCTAGGACAACTTTTGTAACATTTTGGATCATTTACAGACTCGGGACCATGCATGTAATTTTGTGATCACTATGGTGAGCGCCAGTATTGCAGCAAGAATGCTGCAATTCCTGGGCTGCTAACTTTACTTCTATCAACCCGGTAGTTTGTAACAAACTTGGAAGCATCAGTGTTGTATGCACAAGTACTAGTTCTTACTGTAGGTTGTCACTTGGTCAGCCAACACAAGATCACTAGGAGCTCAAGCCAACTTGTATAGATTCCAAAATAAGCTCTATCTGTGATGAATGAAAGAAAGATTACTCTATAGAAGCTATTCTAATTGTAGAAAGGAAAAAAATTAGAATGTAAAGCAAGAACTAGTAAACCCTAATTAACAAGCTAATTCTACTTTTGTCAAAAACACTATGAAAACAGTGAAAGCAATGCCATATCCTACTCAACGAAGTAAACAATATCTAACCATGCAATGTTTGGAAGTAAATAAGCACAAAACATATGTTGGGATTTTTATGTGTTTTTATGTGAATTTCACATGCATCTAATTTATTGTGTATGAGTCTGGCAGCGAACATGTGGCATTGGAGGGTGGTTTTGGAGTTTAGGAGGATGTAGGATGGTGTGAATGGGTCCTAGGAGGTCTTGGGTGGCCTTTTGGAGACTTTTCCCACACTTGGCCTTCAAAAGAAAGCCTACAAGAAAAACTACAGGAGGACACAGGAAATCTACAGGAGGAAAACAGGGAAAATATAGGAAGAGGCCGAGAGCAATTTCAATTATTTTGAGGGTGTAAGAGTGGGTGAAAATGTGGATGAAGGTTTGAATTAGGTGTTAGGACGCCTAAGTCCTACCATGAATCACCAGAAGAGAGAAAGATGATTGGATTTGCTCAGGGAGAGAGGAAGAAGTTCTATGAAAAATGAAGCAATCTAGGGCAGAATTGAGGAGAGGTTTGGGAGACCTATAGTGCATGGATCAGATGGAGGGTGTGATTGGTGACAAGATGGCCTACTGATGGAAGAGATCGGCTGTATAAAAGCTGGAAGTCAGCCAAGAAGATCAAGCAAGCAATGGAATGAGTGCATCTAGAAAAAAAGAGTTTTGTATTAAAATGATCTAAACTATGATATATGAAAGGAAATGGTAAGAAATGTTGTAGAAAAGGAAAGCATGAAAGAGGAATATTGCAAATTAGGAGATGAACATGATGAAGGATATTTGAATCAAAGAAAAACTGGACTATTAACCTACTAAAGAGTTGCAAACACTAGAAGTCCTATGAATGAGGAAAATCTGTGTTTTTGGGGCAGCAAGAGAGTCTTTTCCTCAAATCATGGTCCCATAGGGAGGAGGAGAGGCCAAGGCACTATTGCTAGCCTTTTGAATATTTTCTGATCGCTGCTTAACCTGCTACAGAAAGCACAAATGGAAGAAAACTACTAAATCATCAAAAGCAACCTATTCTTAACTATAAAAGAAATATGTCTAACAACAAACTAATCTATAACTGAAGTAAAGCATACAAATACAATTTAAAAGAAGCTTGGCTTCTTGGATTGGGCCCTAACCCAAGATCTTCCGCCCTTTGAGGTAACTTAGTGCTAGCTCAAAAAGGATTCCATCTTTATTATCAAAGAAATAACAAGATCACGTAAAATTGTCACACAAACAATAAGCACGAAATTTGAGCAGAGTTTACATAAGAAAAAATCTGACCCTAGTGAGGCCCTAGGCCTCTCTACTTATACATTTGAAGCTACCAGCAACTTCCTTAAAATCAGGGAGGCTTGGCTCCCACAACTCGAGATAACTATCAGTCATCTTCCAATTGCTTGGTTGCCTTCTAGTGCATGATTTGGCTACTTGTACTCTGAGATAAATGAAGGGGAATTCAAAGTGAGGAGTAATAAATGAGGGGGATTCCCTCTTATAAGTCCTCTCCTCTATTATTGCTGCCATTTTACCACTGGATCCTTGACTTTGACCTTGAAATCCATCAATAATATGCATTAAATACATGTTAAATCACATGGCATCATAACTAACTTAACTCACTCTATAAGCATAAATATAATCAGAAAATCATACAATAAGCTAAGGGAATGGTTGATTTGACTAGTTTAGGAGGTAAAATGAGTCCATATAATTACCCATTTATGAGGCTCATCATCACCCCCCTACTAAAGGTTTTTCTCATCCTCTGAGCAACTTAGTCAATCTCCTCATCTCTTATGGCCCTGGTGGCCTCCCTAGCATCGCAGGCTTCTGATGTGGTTTGCTCATGTTGGCCATAAAATCCTGCCTTTCTTTCTATGTCCTTCCACTGCTCCTCCTCTTCTTCTTCTCTTCTGCCTTCCAACATGCCTAAGAAGAGTGGGGGACTTAGTTTGAGGCCAATCTAGTTGACTTTCAGCCTTTGCATGGAGCGCTTGTACATTGGCACTCTTTTCAATGCCTCCTTCAACCTCATGGGGGAATGGTATTCCCTCATCTGCAAAATGTGAGGTAAGGTGTTCCATCTTCTCATGCATGCATGCATACAATCATCCCCAAGTAGCCTTTGCATATCTTCAAAATGTGCAATGGCTTGTGCCTAATTGGTTATATATCTAGGGACAATCTAAGGGCCATTGGCAAGCAAGTTGTGTGTGCTGATGAGTGCCATAGGATCTAATGGATTAGCTCTTATCATTAATGGCTCATTCTGCTCTTTTATCATCAATCTTTTCATTTCTACTGCCCTCAATTCTTCATGGTTCATCCATGAGGCCATTTCCATTAATTGCAGGTCCCCTAGCTTAGCATTGGGCTCCCACACATTCATGTCTGTGAGGGCCATGTTCTGTAGGTAGAACTTTGTCATCTTTGCTTTATTCGTTGAGGTGCTCTGGTCACACAGGTCCATGAACTGCCTATAGTCTTGGAAAGGCATTGTGCTTCCTTGTGCCAAAGTCTTTATTTTGAATTGAAGCCATTGGTCCTTTAGAGGCCATGAAATTTGGCTAGTGTTTTGCATTGTAGTGCCTCCATGTATAAGCTGGCCATGTATTCCAGCTGAGTCTCTTTCTCTTGCAACTACCTCCTTAGGATTTCATTCTCATTTTCAAGGTGGCTTCTTTTGATGGGTTCTCGGTCTCTGAGAGCACTCAATTCTCTTCCCATTTCCCTGAGTTTGATTTCCATATGGACAATATCCTCAACCCCTTTGGATTTGGCTATCTACATCCACCTGTGCATTCTCACTCTTTCTTCCTCCAATTCAAAAAACAGTGGAATTGCAAATCTTTGTGGGATTATTCTGCCTCCCTCAAGTAGATTGTAATAGAAGGAAAGACTAGGCTGGGGGTTAGGTTCTTGTAGCTCTTTTTCTTCCTCCTTCACCTCTAGCTGTCCTTCTATCCTTTCCCCAAGCTTTTGGGTCTCCTGTAGTTTAGACATTGTCTCTTGTAGTTTAGACAGTGTCTCCTGTAGGTCTAGCTTTGGGTCTTGTAGTACTACCTTTCCCTTCCATGTAGAAGATCTTAGAGTCCCCCTTTCATATGTGATAGGTGTCTTGGAAGGAGATTCTTTCACCTTGGTAGATGGTGAATCTTCAATGGTAATGGGAACTTTTGAAGAGGGATGATTTTTGCCTGTTTTAATTCTTGTGCTCTTCCTTCCCTCGAAATACATGGAGGTCTATCTTTTTCTCTTCTGCTTTGGCTTAACTGGTGTACTGAGGGTAGTGAGGGTAGCTGCTGCCTCTCTTTCCAAAGTCTCACAGGACTCTTCTCCTTGTTCTGCCTTCTCTCCCTCTTTTTCTCCTTCTTATGTCTCTTTTTCTGTCTCTTCAACTTTTCCCTCCTCTGTTTCTTTTCCTTCCTCCTTCCTTACTTGCTCTGTTCTGTCACCACTGGCTTCATCTTCTCCTCCTTACTGTTCTTCCTCCTCACTTCCAGTAGGACTAACATCATGGGTTAATGCTTTTATGTCATCCTCAGCTGTCATATTTCAAAAAACTTCCCATGCTATAGGGAGTGTAAAGGTATTGAGGGCTTCCTCTACTAGGAGTTTGATTAAGCCATGGTGAGCTAATTGCCCTGAATTTCCTGCTTGTACCTTGGTGTTGGAGTCAATGAGGGACTGAAGGAGAAAATAAGGGATACTGAGCTTTTGATGTGCTAGGGTATCCATGCCTTACCTCAAGTCATGGAGGATTCTGAAATGATAACCATAGACAATGTTGTGCCTCCCCTTACAAGAAATGTATTTGATTATTTGGTAGCTAACCTCCTCCCAGGGATATGGTATACTAGCCCTTCTAATTCCATTTTTATCTTCCACAGGGGTTTCATTATTTTGGAAGAATTTCTTCTTGGCAGCCTGGCCAATGGGTTTTTCATCTTTACTCCAAGGCAACCCAAGAGGAAGGGTAGTGACCCTACTAATGAATTTTGGGGTTATTTCGATGGAGATGCCTCTAATGGTTACATTGGCATGTGTTCTTGTGTGAGGGACCAGAGAGAGAGCAAATTCTAGGGCAATCTCCTCATCAAACCCTCGGAATTTCTCAAAGAAGTTCATTCAGTTTTCCCTTGTGAATATGTCCACTACTTGGGGATGTGCATGGAACCTAGTGGAGTTAGTGGGCTCCCTTATCATAAACCCTCCTATCATAATGCCTATGATTTTTAAAAATACCAAATATGGAGGTGGAGACAGAGAGTTTTTGAGAAAAACAAAAAACAGAGGAGACTGTGTTTTTTTTTTAAATAACAGAATTTTTTTATGTATTTTCTGCCCTCCTAAAGACTTATTTCTTCCTCAAATTGAGACCAATTCTTTCATATATTAATATTCAATAGGGGATATGCATGAACCCTACCTCTTTAGACTGAATTTCGTGCC
>APFE030787211.1:0-11690 GCA_000404065.3 Pinus taeda
CCATGGAAATGCTTTCCCAAGGGTGAGAAGGAACTGGCAATGGAGTGTACAAGCCTAGTTTTTTGTTGCTGGGCTTGCTTTTCACACGCATAGCACATCCCTTTACATATCTAGAAACTGTCTCACTCATTCTCGGCCAATAGTAGAACCTTTGCAGCTATGCAACTATTTTACTTACCCCAAAGTGACCTGATATTAGAAAAGTGTGTGCTTCCCTAATTATCTTTACTCTCTCAATTTGTGGAATGCAGAGTTTCCCACAATGATATAAGAGTCGGTCCTTCATGTGATAGTCCAATTCTTCTAGTCTTTTGCGTTGACTCAAAGTTGCATATACATCTTTAAAGTCCATATCCTAAGCATATTGTTCTATGTAGCTTTCATGCAGCATAGAATTATGCTTAAGTATGGTAGATGCATTTATAATGGGTCTAAATAACATGTCTGCAACCTTGTTATGTATGCCATTTTTATATCTGATGACTAAATGAAATTGTTGTAGAAAACCCATCCATCTGTAATGTCTTGATTGCTGCAACTTAGTTTGGGAGTGTAGGTATTGAAGTGGCTGATTATCAGTATGTATTATTGTTTCTTTGCCCATTAAGTAATGTTTCCACTTTTTCACACTCTAAAATAATGCATACACTTCTTTATCATATGTAGGATAGATAACTACTGCAGGATTAAAAGTCTCAGAATGATAACATATGGGTTTACCCTGCTGTGTCAACACTGCTCCCATGGCATAGTCACTTGCATCAGTTTGGATCTCAAATGGTCTTTGTATATCTGGGAGTGCTAGTATCGTTGTTGTACTAATCTTTTCTTTCAAGGTGTCAAAGGCTTTCTGTTGTTTGCCTCCCCACAGAAACACCTTGTTCAATCCTGTCAAGGCATGTAAGGGAGCTGCAATTGAGGAAAAATTTGAAATGAACTTCCTCCAATATTGTGCTACTCCTAAGAAGCTTCTCACTTCTGTAGCAGACTTGGGTTTAGGCCAGTTTACAATAACTAACACTTTGGAGGTATCTATTTTCAATTCCCCTCCCCCTACTATATGACCCAAATAATTTAGAGAGGTTTTGCCAAATTCACATTTGGAGAGTTTAAAATAAAGTTTTTCTCTTTTCAAAACATCTAATGTCTGCTTAACATGCCTTAAATGTTCTTCCCACATTTTACTAAAGATCATAATGTCATCCAAATACACAATAACAAAATCATCAAGAAAAGGTCTGAGTACATCATTCATTAATCTCATGAAAGTAGCAGGAGCATTAGTTAGGCCAAAAGGCATAACCAGCCAATCATACAATCCCTGCTTTGTTTTGAAAGTAGTCTTCCATGCATCTTGCTTTGCAACTCTGACCTGATGGTATCAATTGTGCAAATCCATCTTGGTGAAATAAACAGCTTCCTTCAATTGATCTAAAATATCATCTATGCTAGGAAGGGGATAACAATTTTTTATTGTTATCTTATTCAGTGCTCGGTAGTCAATGCACATTCTCCACGAGCCATCTTTCTTTCTCACCAAAACAATTAATGACCCACATGGTGATGTGTTAGACCTGATGAACCCTTTCTCGAGCAACTCCTGCACCTGCCTCTTGATTTCAGCATTCTCTAAAGCAGACAACCTGTACATCCCAATGTTAGGGAATGGAACATCTTGCTGCAAAATAATATCATGTACTATTCCCTTTTTGGGTGGCAGACCTTTAGGTTCTTTGAACAAGACATCATATTCTGAAACAATCTTTTCTATATCAGCTTGTTGATTAGCATTACAGCCCTCAAATACATTGGTTTTATCAGGTTTCTTTTCCTTTACAACCATCAGTAGGAACTGTTTGCATGAATTTATCATTCTTTTCATCTGTCCTGAGTTTATGAGAGTATAATTATTCTTGAGCTTATGAGCTCTTACAAAGTATTCGATTTCATCTTTAACAATTAGATACTTGTTCTCAACTCTATAGAAAATAGCCTTTCTATCATACAAGTAAGGACTTCCAAAAACAATTCCACATATATCCAAAGGAATTACATCTAACTCAACCTCATCTACAAATGCTAACCCAAAAGAAAACTTGAGTTTGCACTGTCTAGTCACTTGTAGTTGTGCTTTATCATTCAACCATCCTAATGGGTATGGTTTCTTATGAGGTGTAGTTGTTAATCTCAATTTCTTTACAGTTGCTTCAGAAATTAGATTTACTTGTGAGCCACTATCAAACAAAGTATCAATCTTTTGATTTTTGGAAACAACTCGAATATGAAAAGCTCATGTCTTTTTCTCTCATGTTCTTCATCAATAACAGATTGAGTAGAATTACTGGTAGATGCTTCAGAATTCTTATTTTTTATACCTATGGCTACAATGATTGTTTCATCTCCCGAGTCTGACCCCAAATCTTTCTAAATAGCTGCAGCAGTCTTCTTCTTCTTGCCCTCGGACTTCTTAGGTCTCAGCTCTGGATGCATAATCCAATAGTGCTCATCATCATGCCCGTCCTTTTTACAGTGGGTGCATGAAGCTTTGCTTTTCTGTGTAGTGTTAGCCTTCCTTGCTTTCCACTTCTGCTTTCTTTTCTCCTTGCTCTTGCTTACAGTGGGTTGGGATGGTCCCCCAACTTCTGGATTTCCATTCTTCCTCTAGCTTCTAGATGAGTAGCTTGTACAGATACCTCATCTATACTAGTGGGATTAAACATGAGGATGGTATGCCTCATGTAGCTTGTAGACCACCAATGTACTTCAAAATAGTTTCTGGTGAGTCTAATGAGATACCCAACATCAATGCTCTCTTTCTGAACTCTTGAGTATACCCTTGCACACTTTTCCCTTTCAACTGTCGAAAAGTTTTCCAACTCATCATGGCTTGTTGCATGTAGGCCAATGGATAGAACTGCTTTTTGATTGCAGCAACAAATTCACTCTAGACAGAGATGGTCTTACCATGCTTCTTCATATCAGCTTGGGTTCTGCCTTCCCACCAAAGCAAGGCAGTGCCTCCTAGGCGTAAGCTTGCCAGCTAAATCTTACTCTTGTCCGAGTCTATGTTCTGTACCCTGCAATATACATCAATTTGTCTAATCCAATTGTCCAACTTTTCAACATTTAGCTCTCCATCATATATAGGCAAATCAAATTTAACATCTATTTTAATCAAAGATGCTCTCTTATTATGCACAGGGCTATTAGGAGGTGTGGGAAAGCTTTCTTCTTTCCTTTTCCCTTTTGAGTGGTCATGGGAATGAGATTCATCCTCTTCTTTATCTTGCTTCAAGCCTAATGAATCTTCATCCTTATGCTTTCTAAAGTCCCTATACATTTCGTCTACCATAGACTTTATAGCTAGGAAACTTTCTATGAATTGAGGGTCTGGCGCCATAGAACCTTCCTCTGACATTGTCTTCTGAGGATAGACTCTCCCAATTTTAGGATTAATTTCCACCAACTCTCCTTCTCCTAATTTGAGCTTTGATCTAGTGATCATTCACAGCTAAACCAACACAAGCTTGTCTAACCTTACAACCTACCACTCTGATACCACTTGATCTGATAATCACCTTATGAGTGACATCAGTTGAAGTTTTATTAAACAAAAGGTATTACAGACTCATGTGTCGGTGTGTGTTCTGTATTATTTAAGATACAGATTGATCAGATTGCCAATACACAGACATTTAAATGGAAAGACAACAGAGAAATACAGTAAGCAACCAAAAAGACATAAGGAATTTCAATAAGGAGTTCACCCTGTTCTCCAACGCTACGTCTTCGGTCCAGCTTTCAGTGGTGGCCTTGTTTTATTGTGTCTTTAAACAGAGAATTACAATGCAGGGACTCAATGTGAGTTCTCCTAAAGTAGGTTTTGCTTGGTAGGGTGGTTCTTGGGTTCCCCAAGCCACTGGAGTACACAGTCTCTTCTTCCCACCAGCTCTGTGACCTTCTGGTCTAGAGTGGTAAGAGCCCAACATGGTACTCAGTCCGGATAGATCCCTCTATGGGGTGGCTCGAATCTCTCAAGCTCAGTGGTGCTTGATGCTACCGTTGCGTTAGCTTGACCCTCTGTCTTGTCCTACTTTTCTCTTGCTTTACTACCTTCTTCTCTGGTTATTCCGTCCTCCTCTTGGGATTCTGGTCTTTTCCCTTCGTCTCTCGAACTTTACTCCCAAATTGTCTGTGTATTCTATCTCTATTCATGACTTTTAGCCATTCGTTTCCATGCATGTTCGATTCTTCTTCTGCCTCTGTAGATTTGCCTTCTGCAGCTGCGCTTGGAGTTCCCTATTCAGTGTCAACATGAACACTCAGGGAGTGGCCACGTGTCCTCATCTGAATAGTGCCAACCTACTCGTCGGTTCATTTCTTCAGTTACGTCATGGATGCATTCTTCGTTCACCGTGGCGGTCAAACGAATTCCAAATTCCTTTAGAACATGGCTTAATTCCCTGTCGATTCCGCTTCCTCCATCGGGCACAATCTCAGTCGTCCGATTTGGGCTCCCCCAAATCCAATTTCATATGCACGTCCCACGCAGTTGACTTGCTTGACCGATAACGCGCGATCAACGGCAATTTTCTCTCACCTCCACCACCACGCATCGATCGTTAAGTGGGATCACTCTGCTCTCTCCAAGACCATTTACCATTTGAGGGTGCCCCGATCAATACTGCCGGTTTCCAGAGCATGGATCCTGCCTTGTACAATTAGCGTTTTTTTGCGTTCCCCGCCCATGGTTCTCCGGTTCGCCATGCATCCAAGAGCTCGGGCTTCCCCCATTTCGGCCCGCACATCAAAAATCACCTCCTTTTCCCAATTCGGGGCTCCCAGGGGCTACGTTAACCTCCTGCACAGTCTCCATAGGCCTCGATCAGCGCGCTTTGACCGAGGCCCTCGTCGTTCCACACTGGCTACCATTGCCACTGGTTCAGGGTGTTTTTTAACGGTTGTTTTTGGAATTTTTAGAGATTCGTCCCGACCTGATACAGTCATGGTTCTTTTCCAATCTTTAATGGATCCGATTGGGATCAAAGGAGCCCCAAATCTCTGAAGTCCAGAGGCAAATACATTCCACTGAGTAGTTTCTGCCCCTTACTCAACCTACCAAAACCTTCTTTGTTGTGTCTACAACTTCTCCCATCGGAATGTCCTCATCCAGGGTCAGATTGATGTCTCTCTCCATAGCTTTAAGGCACCTTCCTTTTTTGGTTTTATCTCTATGTCGAGCAATTAGATGCTCCTTAAGTAAACCCCTGCAACCCTGGTTGACAGTTTGGGGAGCGGACGGGGTAGATTTAGTGTTAGGGATTGGGGAACTGAAGAAACCAAAATGAATAAGGGTATTAGGGTTTGAACTTCTAGGAGCTAGGGTTGCGCTGGTGAAGGAAGCGATGGAGAGGGGAGGGGGTCCGAATGGGTGAGTGCAGGAGGAAGAGGGTGCACAAGAGGGCACAGAGGTCTGTGTAGGGTGTACTAGGGGAGCATCGAACGTAGGAGAGGGTTGAAGATAGGTACCCGACAGGTTTAAGGTCATTGGAGAGAGTGGGGGGGCATTCTAAACCAGGTGTATCTGATGCAGGAAAGGCCTACAAATAACCAGGATCTTTTTTTTTCACTCATGCATATAAAAGCATGCGCCTCAAATCAACTTGAATCGATTTCAATTCATTGAATTATTTAATTTAACCCAGAGCATAACCTTTAGAACCTTTCGCGCAAACATCAATTTCTCCACGTCTTGCTATAATGCAAATCGACTTTTGAGGTTACTGTTTCATTAATTCAGAATAGACAGAGTCCAATTTTCTTCAGCGCTAATCGATCTCTTCAATTCATCCTGACATTTACAAACAGAATTTATCCAGCAAAGTTATACGAATTCAAACCTGCCAATCGAAGTTCATTCGATTGCATACGCCCCATTTCAATGCTGTAGCAGATTTAATTGACTCGATTTCCATCGATCCGATCTCTTCACTTTCAATGCTATAGCAGATTTGATTGACTCGATTTCCATCGATCCTTATAATGCTTTTTCATTCTAATTGGAACGCTCAGTGTTCATTCCTACATTTTAATTAACTTGCAGATCGAATTTTACTAACGAGCCCTTGCTTCTGATCGATACTCTGTCCCATTCAAAATAGGTAGAATCTGAAGTGAATTCTGCATCCGACGCCCTTTGATTGCCCAACTTACTTATGCATTACATATACAAATCAACATTTAACCATATCGATCAAGCATTTCAAACAGCTAAAAAAACGCTCCATCTCACAAATTGCCAAAACAATACTACAGCTCTTAATGGTTTATTATTCATTTAACACATTTGCAACAGTGAAATTCATTCACTTTCGATGTCACTAAATTACACAAATTTTACTCAATAACCCATAATGCCATTAACTCCAGAAGTCAATCAACCAATGGTTTATATATAAATCTGAAACATTGTTTCCATATAAACAAAAAGATATCACTTACAGCCTTTTCTTTGGCCGGATATCCAATGTTCATGGCCATTACAACTTGCTAAAGGCTTACAGCCTTGCTGTTCAAGCCTACTCTCAATCCCACACTTTCTCCCCCTCTCAATGTCTTTTAGGCTTGATAATTTATAAAATTTAGAATGATCTAATCTAAGTTCAATCCCTTCAACTTCTCAACAAAAATTCTAAAATCACTCTTGAATGCCTAAGGATCCTCTTTCACCCATAATTAATGAAACTAATTTCTAAATTAATACTTAGAAAAATCTCTCATCCCCTTATTTTCTCAACTAATCCCATACATAGAAATCATATCCCAAATTTTGCTCCTAAACTATTTCTCTCATATCCTTTTATTTAGAAAAAGAATATTTACATAATCCTCACTTTTCATAATTATCTCCTATTTTATTGAAAATAACAATTTAATTAATAAAATATTAAAATTTTTCACACCCCCCTTTTATCACATATTTACAAATGAAAAATGGTCTTGATGCTCCTGCATCATACACCCAACCTTAAAATTAATCATGATCCCCTGATCATGTGTTCGGATCTGTGTATACCTGGATCCCATATCTTGTGCTGTAACTTTCCACTTGCCACTGCTTCTTTCTGATGTTCTTCTCCAGGTTTCCACACTTTATGTTGCATCGTTCCACTGACTAGGCTTTCACAATCTTCTGTTGTCTTTCTTTTGCTGCTTTCCTTTTGTTTTATCGTTGCTGGCCTCTTCCAGGATACTTTCATCATCATCTGCCTCATCAGTTCAATTTCTTTGTCTAACATATTTTCTCCAGCATCTTCAATAAGACTTGTACTCACAAAACAATTGTTAGAATAAAAAACATAAGGCTTCAGTGCCCCCATAGATATTGTTGCTGTCAGTGTTGCCTCAGCTGCCACCATAAATATCGCCCCACATGTTTCTCTAGCTGTCACTATGGATGTTGCAGCCTCACAAACTTCCTATCCCTTTGCAACATTCCTTTGCTCATCATCTGCAATTTCATCAATATGCTGCAAAATAACTCCAGCATAATCTCCATCTTCTCTTTCGACCATCTTCAGTAATTGTCCATTATCATCTTGATTGATTCTGGCAATCCAATCAAGTTTTGCAAACACTGTAGCTTCATCTTGTACTATTGTAGCAGCTCCAAAGTTTTGCCCACCAGTCTTCTCTTGACTATCCAAACAAGCCAACTCTTTCTTGTCACCCACGGTAACAATCTTCTGCATAGGAGACATGATTGTCTCATCTTCTACCTGCAACAGTTCTTCTTCTTCCAAGACAATCTCAAATGATGGACTATCTTCAACATCACCTGTAAACACAATCAAATTGTCAGCTTCAAAATCACAAGACCCAATGGTCTCACCTGTTGATTTAGTCATTTGCAGCTCCAAGTCTTTTTTAGGACTCAGAAAATCTACATTAGCTTTCTCCTTAGCTTTCCCTGGCAACACTTCAGTATGCTGATCTGAGTTCCTTATTAGCATATCAGTATGTTGATTTGCATTTACCATGAGACTGTGAGCTAGTCTCGCCTTCTTACCATCTATCTCCAAGATGTCTTTCTGCTCTCGTTCACTGTACTGTACTCTTTCGTCTACTGCAACCTTTCTATCATACTCTAAATTCATCAACAAATATTCTAACAATGCAATTTCTCTGTAGCATTGTTGAAGCATATCATCATCACCTGCATTCATACATAAACTTTCAGTTTGCACAAAAGTTTCAACAGTATCAGTTGTTACTTCCCTTATCTGCGCTTTAGACTGATTCCCTTCTTCAACATCCACAAGAATTTTCTCTTGTACTGTAACAGCAAAAGCATCACTGCTTTCTTTTTCAGAGTACTTATCATTTTCTGCTTCCTCTATCTTCATTTCCTCCTGAGATCTTGCTATCTCAGCATCGATCTGAACAGTCTTTAGATTCAACTCTTCTTGAACAAATTCTAAAGCTTGCTCATTTCCCTATGTTGTACCTGCAAACATACACAACTTATTAGTTTTAAAACTGCAAGACTTTTTAGTCTTGACTGCTTCCTTCAGCACTTCCCTTTGATAAGATCTGCATGTGGAATCTTCAAATTCCATCTCTGGCACAATAACTCTAAGTCCCTTTTTCAACAAGGCAATCACAATTTGCCTCAACCTCCTCTGCAATTGTCGCCAAATCACTCTCTTTCCCTTCAGCGGAAAGATCCATCCTCCTTTCTGATTTTCCTATTCTTGCAACCATTCTTCTAGTACCTTCAATTGTACCTTTATTACTGCAATCTCTCTTTCTCGGACCTCTGCAGTCATCTCATCTCTATGGCATTTCTCTGAACCTCTTCTCTGATACTCCATGATCATCTCCATGAGTTTCTCACTCACCATGAGTTGCACTAGCCTCTGCAACAGCAATCTCTCTTGCTACAACTTACCTCACCAAGCTCTCCTCACTCAGTCTTTTGGTAAGTATCGGTTCACTGCCTCTGGAACCTCTTGAGCACTCCTCTGCTCTCTCTCTAGGCTATCTCTTCAACTCACTTTTCTCTTCAGGACACTACAATTGTCCTCCCTATCCAGCCTTTAGCTGAATTCCAGGTTCACTGTAATCATCTTCTCTGCAACCATAAACTTCAATCATAAATTTCAACTCAAAAAAAAAATCATCTCACCTTTAAGATCCTGCATGATCTTGTCTTCCCTGCAATCCTATTCACTTGCAATTGTGTATGCTACATATCAGATCTAAAATTTGATCTTCCTTTCCATCATTCATCACACATTCAAAAACACACTTTAGTTTTCGACAAAACTTTCTGTTCTCATTCAAAAAACAAAAAACAAAAAACAAAAACAAAAACAAAAAACAAAACAAAACAAAACAAAAAACAAAAATCAAAAACAAAAACAAAAAAAACAAAAACAAAAACAAAACAAAAACAAAACAAACAAAACAAAAAACAAAAAAACAAAAAAACAAAAACAAAAACAAAAACAAACAAACAAATATCTTCAACAGAGCATTCTAGCTCTGATACCACCTGATGCAGGTAAGGCCTGCAAATAACCAAGATATTTTTTTTTTTCACTCATGCATATAAAAGCATGCGCCTCAAATCAACTTGAATCGATTTCAATTCATTGAATTATTTAATTTAACCCAGAGCATAACCTTTAGAACCTTTCGCGCAGACATCAATTTCTCCACGTCTTGCTATAACACAAATCGACTTTTGAGGTTACTGTTTCATTAATTCAGAATAGACAAAATCCAATTTTCTTTAGCGCTAATCGATCTCTTCAATTCATCCTCACATTTACAAACAGAATTTATCCAGCAAAGTTATACGAATTCAAACCTGCCAATTGAAGTTCATTCGATTGCATATGCCCCATTTCAACGTTGTAGTAGATTTAATTGACTCGATTTCCATTGATCCGATCTCTTCACTTTCAACGCTATAGCAGATTTGATTGACTCGATTTCCATCGATCCTTATAATGTTTTTTCATTCTAATTGGAACGCTCAGTGTTCATTCCTACATTTTAATTAACTTGCAGATCGAATTTTACTAACGAGCCCTTGCTTCTGATCGATACTCTGTCCCATTCAAAATAGGCAGAATCTGAAGTGAATTCTGCATCCAATGCCCTTTGATTGCCCAACTTGCTTATGCATTACATAAACAAATCAACATTTAACCATATCGACCAAGCATTTCAAACAGCTAAAAAAACGCTCCATCTCACAAATTGCCAAAACAATGCTACAGCTCTTAATGGTTTATAATTCATTTAACACATTTGCAACAGTGAAATTCATTCACTTTCGATGTCACTAAATTACACAAATTTTACTCAATAACCCATAATGCCATTAACTCCAGAAGTCAATCAATCAATGGTTTATATATAAATTTGAAACATTGTTTTCATATAAACAAAAAGAGATCACTTATAGCCTTTTCTTTGGCCGGATATCCAACATTCATGGCCATTACAACTTGTTGAAGGCTTACAGCCTTGTTGTTCAAGCCTACTCTCAATCCCACACTTTCTCCCCCTCTCAATATCTTTTAGGCTTGATAATTTATAAAATTTAGAATGATCTAATCTAAGTTCGATCCCTTCAACTTCTCAACAAAAATCCTAAAATCACTCTTGAATCCCTAAGGATCCTCTTTCACCCATAATTAATGAAACTAATTTCTAAATTAATACTTAGAAAAATCTCTCATCCCCTTATTTTCTCAACTAATCCCATACATAGAAATCATATCCCAAATTTTGCTCCTAAACTATTTCTCTCATATCCTTTTATTTAAAGAATATTTACATAATCCTCACTTTTCATAATTATCTCCTATTTTATTGAAAATAACAATTTAATTAATAAAATATTAAAAATTTTCACACCCCCCTTTTATCACATATTTACAAATGAAAAATGGTCTTGATGCTCCTACATCAGTGTCATCAATGTGGACTAAGGGCATGGGATGTTTATCATATGGGATTAGACAAAATAGAACAATCTGGGTAGTTGTCAGCGGTCGTAGTTTGGCAGCAAAGGGGCAAGAACCCATCACTGTTCGGCAGTGCACCCAGATAACTTGGTTGTGGTTGGGGTCTGCTCATAGTCTACGTTGTCCAGCTCCATCGGAACCGACAGTCACAGTCAGCGGAGCAATAGTTGTCGAGGAGGCAGCAAACATGATGCTTGGTTACTAGTTGTACTTCACAGTGAGTCTCAAATTCAAAGAACTGCGGCAGTGTGATGGTGAAAACCGGGCAGGAAGGGAGGTGAAATGTGAGTCAGGCCAGCCCGGTGCGAGAGCACTCGCTGTCAATCCCCGGGGTTATGGACCCCGAGGCCTCCATGGTTAACCGCAGTGGTGTTGCAGAGCTCCATCTTGGTCAGTTACAACATCCTAATCCGACCAATTGGCACATTGAGAGGAGCTCCATGTCAATTATTTTTATTTTTTTAATCAAATTATTTTATATAATATTAAAGTTCAAATTGTTTTTAGTGTAATTTTTTAGAAGTTTTTCTCGTGGGTTTTCCCGGTTTAATTTCTTTAAAATCTGGTATGAATTTATTGAAATCACAAGTCTGATGGGTAACCTCTACACAATCAAAGTGCCCTAAGGGTTTTTCACAAATCAAGATT
>APFE030787211.1:22596-62768 GCA_000404065.3 Pinus taeda
ACACCTAGAAAAGCCAGATTCTAAAAGAAAGTTATCCATTTTGGCATACCAAGCCCGAGGAGCTTGCTTGAGACATACAAGGCTGGAGTCTGTTTGGATGAAGCCAATGGGTTGTTCCATATAGATTTCTTCATGCAAGTCCCCAGGCAAGAAGGCAGATTTAACATCCATCTGATGGACTTCCCATTTTAAAGAGGCAGCAAGGGAAAGAACAAGGCGGATAGAGTTCATTTTGGCAACAGGGGAGAAGGTTTCAGTGTAGTCAATGCCTTCAACCTGTGAAAAACCCTTAGCAACAAGACGAGCTTTATGTTTATCAACATTCCCATCTGGTCCATACTTGGTTCTGTAAACCCATTTACATCTAACAAGTTTGCGTCCCTTCGGTAGAGGAACAAGATCCCATGTATCATTTGCCAATAATGAACGATATTCTTCATTCATAGTTGCATCCCAATCTGGATGGCCTGAAGCTTCTGCAAAGGTGTCAGGATCATAATTCGCTAAGACTTGAGCCAGTAAAGAAGAGGCTCTTTTGAATTGAGAACATGTACGGCGCTGATCTGTAGGATCACCGGTAAGGTCACCTGCTACATTCCGAGTAGCACGGACCCATTTTGGAAGTGAAGGAGCTGAAGGAGGATCCTGAGAAGGTGGGGGAGGATTGTCATCCTCACTTTCATCATCTGAAGAAGAAATATGTTCAAAAGTAGAAGAGATAGAGAGAGGTGGCACATTCGCCAAACTAGGCTCGTAGGCCGATATATTTTCATCAAACTTTACATCTCTTCTAATGATAACATTTTTTGACTTAAATGGAATAAGTCTATATCCTTTGACATCTTTAGAATATCAAACAAAAATAGATTTTTCACTCTTAGGTTCTAAAGCTTTATGTTTCTCATTTGGAATATGGGCCCATGCTATTTATTATATATATAAAGACATGTACAAAAATATATGTGATGTCTCCAGCTTTCTGAGATTCATATGAGACACAAAAAATCTAGATGTTCCAGGCACTATTCTTGTAAGTAATCTGAGGTTGTCTCTGGAAGCTACAACATCTCTTCGCGCCATTTCCGGGGAACGTATTTAAGGATTTTTCCCCTCAGATAGGACAAGTTCAGAACTCTTTCTGTAGTGAGAAGAGACGTTATGATTGCATCCTCGTCACCTTGGTGGCTGCACAAATCCCATTATCATTGATCATCCTTCCTTTTAGAAAGCCTCACACTCGCTCAGATACCTCTCAGCAGAAAACCCCTTTTGTATCTGACCCAGAGAAATTAATTTTCAGGAGAGTCTGAAAAGAGAAAAATCCTACTACCTATGGTACTGTCTCATCATTCTTTCAAGCTTCCTCATCCAGCTCCCAACATGCTTCCATTCACTACTCAAACTTTAATCCTAATATCCTTACATACCCTGCTCTCAGTCTAGCCACTCCAACCACTGTGGTTTTGGCCCAAGTTCCTCTGGAAAATCTTAATCCCCCTCCACTAATTCAGATGTTTGTTTCAGGTTTCTTACTAAATAAATATGCCCCTCTCTATTTACCTAAACCCCTAGGTGTTATGCCTCAGGGCTACCTAAAGCTTTTTCCTAGGTTCAATGGGGAGGATGAAAACACTGCACAGAGACACATTGAAACCTTATGTGCTTTTGCTGAGAATCTAAATGTAGAAAAATTGGATGTGGTCCTGAGACTCTTTGTACAATCCATTAATGGAGAAGCCATAAAATGGTTTAAATCCCTACCAATTGCCTCCATCACTACTTGGGAGGAACTCGAAAAATCTTTCACACAAAAGTGGGGTGAAAAGAGAAATCATGAGTATGTCCTTATATAGTTCAATGCTATCAGGAAGAAGTAAGAAGAGGACATTTCAGAATTCATAAAGAGGTTCAATAAGTAGTATAATAACCTTCCTAGTGAGATAAGGCCTCCTCAAGATGTTGCTTGCATAGTATTTGTGGGAGCCTTTAAATCTAACTTTGGTTTTACCCTAAGAGAAAGGAAGTCTTGCACTTTGGATCAACTCCAAGTTGATGCTCTTGAGGTAGAAGAAAATGTCACCTCAGTAGGGAGGTTAAGAGGTAATGATGAACCTACTAAGAAGAAAAGGGGGAAAGAAGAAACGTCCTCCTCTAGTCAAGATAAAGAATAACCAGATCTAAAGTGGGAAGAAATGGATAAACTCATCAAGAGTTTATCACATAAGGTGGTGAAACTTGAGTTGGAGAACAAGAGTCTCCCGAAACTGAATGCTCAATGTAACAACCGAGGTTATAACCCAAAGTACAGAAGGCCACCATTGTAGATACTTCCAAGGGAAAGAAAATACCAACTCGATCAAATCCCTCATCCTATATATTTAGAAGATGATCCCGATGAACAATCATTGGATACACATGAGATGTAGGGAAACTTGTATTCCTCTTTCTTTGAAGAAGAATATGAAAATATGGCTCACCAAGAGACAAGTCATGATAGAGAAGCAACATCAACTGATGAGGACATAGGTGATTATTGTAAATAATTTGCGGATTTCATGCAAGCACAACTACACTGAAGGTATGATCTAAGATCTTCAAGAAAGAGATCAAGGGAATTGCTCCCCAAGATATTCCCCCAGAAGGAAAGGTAAGCTGAATCCTGAATCATCCAAGGTAAAAGTCTCCTCAAAGAGGGAATGCAATAGCTTCGACGAACACACAGAAAAGAAGGCACATGTTCTGATAAAAGCTACCCATGATAACGAAAGAAAAGAAGAGCTAAGAGGTGTAGAAAAAGGCCAACCTACATTCAATCTTCAGAAGGAACTTGAAAAGGTAAAGATTCATGTTCCTCTAATTAAAATTCCAAAGAAGCCCACTTATAAAGCCCAATTCTCTCAGTTCATGCTTCCATCCACCTCAACACCAACCCATGATTATTTAAACCTTAAAGAAGAAAGACCAATGGTTGATTTTGGGCCTCATGTTGAAGAACTTGGTCCTTCAACTGCACCATTCTTTGTGACCCTAGTAATTCATGACCTCTTATTGCATAACTACATGTTGGACTCCAGAGCCTCACATAACTTCATGCCCTTAACTGTGATGGAACAACTTGGCTTGTAGATCACCAGACCCTACAAGGAAATATACTCCTTTGACTTTAAGAGGGTCAAATCCTTGGGAATGATAAAATATCTGGTAGTAAACCTGGCTCAGATCCCTATGAAGAGTGTAGTGATGGACATATTAGTGGAAGACATTCCCCCACGATTCGACATGCTTCTATCTAGGTCTTGGGGTTCGAAGATGGGGGGGATCTATCAAATTAGATCTAACTTATGCTACTATTCCCACTTCTGGAGGTGAAGAAAGGAGGTTGTACAGGATCAGATCCTAAAGGCAGGGCAAAGGAATGACAGGTATAGGGAGCTTAAGAACAAGTTATAGTAGTAGGGCACAAGCGATAAGGATGTGGATTATCATCTCACAAAAAATGGTTTGGTGATATTTAGGGACATGATATATGTGTTGGACAACATAACAAATCACAATAATATATATTAAAATACATTTTATAACATAACAACAAAAATCACTGATTTTATAGCATAAAGACAAAATGTCACTTTATAGTATTAAAAAAAATGAAAGGAGATTAAGATGTATTAGATTTTTATAATAAATTACAATTAATGTGATAATAAATCTTAATATATAAACACAAAATATTTCTTTAGAAGTTTAGAAGAAAATAGACATATTGAAAAATAATAATAATTATAATATTTTAATATTTCAAATATATAGACACAAAATATTTCTTTATACATTTAGATAAAAAAATAAACATATCGAAAATAAGTAAATAAATTATAATATTTAATATTTCAAATCTAAGAAAACATATTAAATTTCATATTGCATTAATTATCAAAGAAAAAAAAAATCAACACTTAAAATAATTTAATATAACCAATGTATAAGATATTTCATAAAGATAGCCCCATGAGTTAGCTCAACTGGTTCAGTCCTCGTTGTTAAATACCTCGTCCATTGGGAGGTCACAGGGTCAATTCTCCTTGATGCCCTTGGGGTTAGGCCCTGCTTGTCTCGGTGACAGGCTTTAAAAGATTCCCTTTGGGGTTGATCTGCCCTGATTTTCCTACGGAGAAAAAGAAAAAAACATATATCTTAAAGATGAAATGTGACTGACTTCCCAATC
The DNA here is from genome assembly GCA_000404065.3 of Pinus taeda. Taxonomy (NCBI): domain Eukaryota; kingdom Viridiplantae; phylum Streptophyta; class Pinopsida; order Pinales; family Pinaceae; genus Pinus; species Pinus taeda. The sequence continues at coordinate 26,822 of APFE030787211.1, forward strand.
AATTGTGGTATGCACTTACCTTCGCCTCCCACCAAAAACCCTAGAAATAAATAAGTCAAATGTAATTTAATATAACCAATGTATAAGATATTTCATAAAGATGAAATATGACAAACTTCCCATTAAATTATCGTATGCACTTACCTTCGCCTCCCACCAAAAACCCTAAAAATAAATAAATTAAATATTTCTTTCCCAACCCGTTCACCCCCATGGAAAACATTGTAACATAAGTACGTGTGATGTTTGACCCTGTTCTCTTCTTATATTTCACCTTTTATTATTTTGAATCAGTGGTGTGATTAAATTGAATGGATATTTATGTATTTTTCCTTCATTTAGTTAATACATTTTAACTGAAAAGCTAAGCATGATTTAAATATAAAAATATTAGATAATAACAACAAAACTCTTCTTAACTTGCAAGGTAGTATACCATGTGACCAATTAATAAGTATTTCATTGAAATTTCAAAAAAGAGACGACCTGAATCTATCTTATGAATAAAATGTATCTTTCGAATAATTTGATCACATGAGATCTCCCTTTCTAGTCATGGTAAGTAGGTATTGGTGCTGATCATTTAGCTATAGTAGTTATTTTTCTATAGTCCATCATATGTATAAGACAATTGGTACACTTAGAGGAGCTCTCATGTTAGTCACTCTTATTTTTTTGGTCTAGTATTAAAATTTTAATATTATTATATCATTATCATTATATTTGATGATAAATTATGCAATCACATTAGTAAGTCTGGTTGATATGCCTTATAGACATATATAAAACACATAAATAATATATTGTAAAACTTTTATTATATTATAAAACTAAATCTAATATTATTAAACTTAAGTCTAATATTATAAAGCTAATCTAATGGATGAAAAATGAACTAAGGGATGAAAAATGAACTAAGGGATGAAAAATGGAAAAATCATGGGAAAAAGGTATTGGGTAGGTGTTGAAAATATGTCAATTTAGGCACCCGACACATAGTCAACAATGGGAAAACAAATGATGACACAATTTCACCAAAACAATGATGTTGTAATGTGTTGAAGAACAAATGATGCCATAATCTCATAAATAATGAATGACATCACAATGTGATGAACAACAAATGATGTCATAATGTCAGTAGTAATAAATGCCATCACAATGTAATGAAAAAAAACTGATGTCGCAATGGGATGGCCAACAAACAACATCTCAATGTGACAATGATCAGATATCATTGAAACATCACAAACAACAAATAATGCCACAAAGTGATGAACAACAAATGTCATCACCATGTGGCAAACAATAAATGATATCATAATTTGATAATCTACAAATTATATCACAATTAAACATTGTAATGCAACAAACAAAACCATTATCAACAATGTTTAACTAAGTTAACCATGATTGACCCTTGCTTCACCAATGTCAAACACATTCAACCATGGCCATCCATGGTATAGCATATTCAACCGTAGAAAACATAGGTAACCATGGTCAACTAAGGTCAAACATGGTCAATCCATGTCCAATAATGCTCTTTGTGGTCAAAATGGTTAACCATGGCTAGCATGGTTGAGCATGGTTAACCAAACTCAACAAAAAAACAAGAACAAAAAACTATTTATTAGCCCTCTACACATGACAAAATACATAAATACTAATTGTCTTTTCCAAAAAAACAAGAACAGAAAACTGCAATTACCATCGCAACAATCTTTGGCAATTAAATTCATTAAATTTAAAATTAGGTTTTTAAAAAAATTTAACTGCACGAGATTACTCAAAATATTTTAAATTTAAGTTTTAATTTCACATTATGTTTGATAGGTTTTGAAAACTATTTTTTCATTTATTAAATATTTATGTTTTTTAATTCAACTTAAGAATTTGAGCTTCTAACTTTATATTCATCATCCATTAATGTCCATTAATTTATGGTTTTTGTGGGTTGCGAATATTATTTTAACAATAAATAAATTATGAAATCCAAATGTTCACTATAACAAATGTTTTTATACAAATTCTATCGCGTTGCTACTATTGCTAAGGAGATTCATAACCCTAGCCAGAGAACACAGCATGCAGCATGCAGTTGCCCCTCAGTGGCCTCCTGCTACTGAGGATCGAGCAACATGGATTCCCCAGAGGACGGAGATCCTCTCTCTGATCACCAATAAGAAAATGAAGGAACAGCAAAAGCTTTCGCCTCTCTCATTTTTGCAATGGGTCCGACAAAGAATTGGCCATCAGTCACTAAGTTTGTTAAAATATTGGAAGACATCCCTAAAATCTCACTCCATCCCACCCTTCCTCGTAAAGCAGCACTGTCTCTGGTGGAGAGTGGATTAGTTGGGAAATTTACTAGGTTATGGCCCTCACCGAAGACCGTCCAAAAATGGGTAGAAAGGAATTGGACTGCATCAATAAATGTGAAAATTTCAATCAGGTTCTGTGGAAGAGGGTACTACACCTTCCACTTTGAAACCAAGGAGGATCAAGATCTGATATTTAGGAATGGCCCATGCTCTATGGATACAAGGGGACTGTATCTAAACAGATGGACACTAGACTTTGATCCAGAAATGGATGTACCCAATGTCATCCCAGTTTGGGTTAGGTTGCTGCATATTCCCCTTCAATGCTGGGGAGATGATTCAGTTAAAGCCATAGGAAATGCAGTTGGGAAATACATAGACAGGTGTGAGCCAAAGGAAAATATGCATGCATGCGCCAGAATCTATGTAGAAGTGGATCTATGGAAAGGGCTTCCAAAAGAAATCAAATTCAAAGTGGATTAGTGGACCCATATACAACAGATGGATTATGAAAAAATACCCTTCAAATGTAAGGTATGTCATTAATATGGTCACTTTTCTAATAGATGTATAAAACAAAAAAAAAAATGAAATAAAAAGATTGAAGATCTGGAAAACAATTGGGAACAGGTTAAAAGAAAGAACACAGCCAATAAACAACCCACTCATCCTTCTTCGCAGCCTACCATATCTTCTAATCCCCTCCCTTTATCACCAAAAGCAGTCAACAATCTTCTTACTAGCCTAAATCCTTTTGAGCCACTGGATCCCTCAGCCCCCCTATCTCCCAGACCCAGATCCAAATCTAGATCCAGATCACCCTCCCATACTCTCAACCCCCCATCATCCCCTCTAATCTAAAACACCCATTCTCCATCCCCTCCCTCACTAGATAGAATTCTAACAAGAAACCAGTCAAAGGAAGCACTTCCAAATGTAGAATACCAAAAAAAAGTAGGAAGAAAGTAAAACAAAGAGCTCAGGGATGAAGCAGTAGCAAAGGAAATGGCATTAGGAATGCAACAATCTATGGAAACCTTCTTGGGATGGAGCACAGGAAATAACTGAAAAAGCCAACAAAGAGGGAAAGGACCCTCGCACCACCCAACAAGAAAATAATGATAGTGGTCTCCTGGAATTGCTGAGGAATGGGATCAGCCTTCAAAGAAAATGCCATAAGAGAAATTATGGCAAAACAAAATCCAGACATTCTTATGATCCATAAGACTAAAAAAAATAGCCAAGAAACTGAGAATATTTAAAAAATTTCAAAAATTATGAAGGGGAAGCAATACAGGCAACAGGAGCATCAAGAGGAATCTGCAAAATATGGAAGAAAGAAATATGGAAATTGATACAACAAAAAAAAGATCAGCATTGGATACAAATGGATCTAATGGAAATAAGTAACAAAGAGAAGTACAGTGCCATAAACATTTATGCTCCCAACCACTACAAGGAAAAAGAGCAATGTTGGGACACCATAAAGGAAGCACTAAAAGAAACAGAAGCTGAGAAAATAATCCTAGGAGGAAACTTAAATTTCTTAAGAGGTATGAAGAAAAGTTTGGAAGGACATATCACACAGACCCATCCAGGCATGCTTTGGAAGAGATAATGGAACAACACAACCTAATAGACATCCCCCCAAACAATGCAAAATACACATGTAACAACAAAAGAGTGGGAAAAGGCAACATTAAAGAAAGGTTGGATAGAATTCTAATCCAAGAAAACATAGTAGCAACGCACAACTTGATCATTTCAAAAATATTACACACCACGACATCTGACCATAAACTGGTGGCAATAATTACGGGAAAAATGGAAAATCAAGGACCACTCCCATTTAGATACAATCCAATATGGGACAACAATACAGAAAATAGTGAATTAATCAAGGAAGCATGGGCACCAAGAGTATCAAGATCACCACAGTATATTTGGAAGACAAAATTAAAAAAATTAAGAGCCAAGCTAAAGGAATGGGCAAGTGAAAACGAAAAAAAAGAAGAAAAGAGCTGCAACAGGAAGTGGATAGCATGCAAATTGAAAAAGAAAGCAAAGAAGAAGGCAAGCAATATTTTCTAAGACAGAAGGAGATATTTTGGGAAATATACAGGTAAACCAGGAAAGAAGAAGAAGAGGCTAGACTAAAATCTAGAAGCTTGTGGCTCAAGCAGGGAATAAAAGTACATATTTTTTCCACAATACTATGAATATAAGAAGAGCAAGAAATTAGATAGAAAAAATACAAGTTGAAGTTCAAGAGTTCAAAGGTGTAGAGGACTTAAAAAAAGCAGCCCACAAGCACTTCAAAAATTTACTTTCGGCCAAAGAAGAAATGGTTGAATATGAAAATTTCCTACAACACACAAAAAAAGAAGAAGACCAAAACGCAGAAATGTGCAAAAAAATCACAGAAGAAGAGGTAGTGGCGACTATATGGAGCCTACATCTAGACAAATCCCCAAGGCCAAATGGTTTTACAATAGCATTCTACAGATTCCATTGGCATACAATCAGAAAGGATTTCTTAAGAATGGTGAAGAATGTCTTCAGAAAAAAAAATAAAAATAAATAAAATTGGAAGTAATACAAAATCCTCCTACCTTGCTCTAGTCCCGAAAGAGTCCAATCCCTCCACTTTCAATAGGTTTCGTCCCATCTCTTTTTAATTCCTCTTATAATATCATAAAAAAGGTCATTGTAAATAGAATCAACGAAGTACTTCCAATAATCATATCTAAAAATCAAGGAGGATTCATGCCCAACAGGAAAATCGTACATAATGAAATTATTGTACATGAAGTTATACATTCCATTATACTAAGAAAAAGACATCATAATCAAATTAGATATGGCAAATGCATTTGACAAGGTTAGCCTTCCATATCTAATGCCAGTTCTCATGAAACTTGGATTCTCAAGAGAAATAACAGAAGTCATCCAGGCATGCATCTCTACACCATGGATTGCTCCCCTCATAAATGGAAGCTCTACTGAATTTTTTCAAAGCACAAGAGGCCTCTAGCAAGGATGCCCTCTTTCTCCCTTCCTATATATTATAATGGTGGAAACTTTAAGCAGAGCCTTGGAAAAACAAATAAAATAAAGAAACATCATCGGGCTCAAAATAGCAAAAGGAGTAATGACAATAAACCACTCACTTTTAGTTGACGACACATTGTTGTTGGGAGGGCCATCAAAAATAATAGCAAGAAGTTTCAAAAGAATTTTGGATGATTTCTTACAGGTTTCAGGTGGGCTATTAAATAACACAAAATGTACAATATATGGATGGAACTCCTCTCCCAGAATCATGCAAAGGATTTCAGAAATCTTAGAAATCCCATTATAGGAAAAGTGGACTCACTTCTTTTACTTGGGACTCCCTATCTCAAAAGAGAACATGAAGGTAGAAATATGGACCAAACATATTGAAAAGATGAAAAATAAAATCCAAAGCTAAGGAATGAAGTGGCTAAATATGGTAGGAAGGGTAATATTAATTAAAACACTCCTAGTAGCACTACCTATCTACCAATATGAAATAATCATGGCCCCAGCAAGTGCCCACAAACAACTGGAGTTAATCTTAAGAATCTTTTTACAGCAGGGGGGGAAGCAATAAAACAAAAAATTCAGCTTGGTCAGGTGGGAGCAAGTAGTGCTGCCATATGACTAAGGAGGCTTATCAATCCGGTTACCTGGGCTCATGAATGCAACCCTAGGAATGAAAATAATATGGAGACTGATCACAGGAAAAGAGAGCTGGTGGAAAACAACTCTCATCTCAAAATACATGGATGGATCTAGGAAAACACTGCTCAATGGAAATATCCCCTCAAGACAATGTACTCAAGCATGGAAGCTAGTAAAAAAGGCAATTCCTTTAATGAGAAACTACATCTCTAAAATCCCAGGCAATGAAAAAACAATATTTCTTTGGGAGGATAGAATTATGGGAAAAGGACCACTCAAGACCCACCTAGAAATTGAAGGTATTCAAGAATGGATGAAAGTAAAAGGTCTAGATACTCTACACTCAATTTCTCTACAGAACCAAAGGGAATGGAAAGATTGGAAAATATTAACAATCCCTGCAAATCTAGAGGTGCAATGGATACAAAAATCCTACAAGAACAACCAAACCAACAAGACTGGGATTCTTGGAAGATAGTCTGGAAATCAAAAAGCTTGCCTAAGATCAATATGTTCATTTGGACTCTTTTAAAAGGGAAGATCTTAACCAGTGTGAACTTAAAAAAGAAAGGCTTTCAAGGCCCATCATGATGCCCAATATTCCTGCAGGTTGAAGAAAACATTCAACATTTATTTCAAGAATACATTTTCACCAAATAATGTTGGCAGCAGCTCATAAGCCCTCTGGAAATCAGTATAAATTTTGAAAAGCCTTTGCTGGAATTTCTCCAAACTTTAGAGAATGCCTATCCATATACAACAAAGAAGAAAACCACAATACAGAGGATCTAGAAATGCATTCCAATAGTTCTTTGTTGGCAAATTTGGTTGACAAGAAACAAGTGCATATTCAAAAATCAAACTCCAAGAATAGGGAATACCCTCTCAAAAACTTGGGGATTAACTTCTAAAATCCTCAATGTCAAGGGAACAACACCAAGAGACTATAACACTCTTCAACAAGAAGAGCGATATTGGCTCAACAAAGCCATAATAAGAAACAATGGACAAAAAGGACAAAGGAGGACAAACTCGGGAAATAGCTGGAAAATGAGAATGAGTGAAGAGGAACTCGCAAATTGGAAAAAAATTAGAAAATACATTGCCTTTACTTTGATGAGGCCTCAAAACATAATCCTGGAAAGGCAAGGGCAGGGGGAATAATCCTTGATCCTGATGGGAAAGAAAATGTCACATATGAATGGGGACTTGGAGAAGTCCAAAATAATAAGGTAAAAGCCTACAGCTTGTTGATGGGAACAAGAATAATTAAAAAAAGAGCGGTACAAGATCCTATAATAATAGGGGACTCAACCATAATAATATAAGCAATGGCCCAACACAAAAATCCAAGCAATGAGTTCATGAGCAAAATATATAGAAGAATCAAAAAGAACTTAGAAGGTTCGGGAGATGTAATCTTCAAACATGTCTTGCGAACCCATAACCAACAGGCAGACTATTTTGCAAATCAAGCAGTGAAAAAAGTGAAGGGAGTGTTCGGGAAAATCAAGAGGAATATCACAACTCTGTTCCATAACCATCATCAAAAAATCATAAGCATGATGTCCATAAAAAACAAGGAACAAAGCACAATTATAAAAGAAGAAAAAAATAGCAGACAGAAATCAACAAAAGATACATCTCTGCAATGAAAAGTAGAAAATCATGAGAATGCAAGGGAAACATCATAACAGTTTAAAAAATTGCATGAGCAAAGGCAAGAAGGAAGATCACAATCTTGGTCACAAGAACCAAGCAACAATCCATCCCATCGACAGAAGACCTCGGGCTGTCCCCAACCTCTATAAAAACAGATGGAATTTCAATATTACAGGAAACTCTAGCACAAGGCAAAGTCACATTCATGAGGCACCCTCATCTCCCCTGTTCAGTTGTCAGTGTCATCTCCCTTCCTAAGCTCCTCCCTGCTTTTGCTTCTCAGTCCATGAATCCCACATTTTGTCATCTCCTTCAAACTGCCACCCAAAATCGCAGCGCAAATCCTCAACTACCATTAGCTCTCCCTCATATCTAATCATCCTCGCCTAATAACTCCTCCTTCCACATCGTCCCTTCTCCTGACTGTCATAACCAAGCCTCGACCCTCCTCTCTTATTGTCATATACAGTATAACAAAGATACAACAAGTAGTATAGTGCAGGACAAAAGACAGGTAGGCAGAATCAGCAGAGGAAGGATTATCCAGGCAAAACAAGACACAAGAAGCACATCCATACAAGGAATAGCAAGCAGCACAAGAGGAAGAAGAAGAAAACAAATCAAATGGAATTCAACCCCATTGAAAAGGCAGCAAGGAATGATGCATGTCCAGCATGCAAGGCAAACAAATTTATGATTCATTGACGGCAAGAGTCACTCAAGGATATCAAAGACAAAATGAGAATGGAGTATAGCTACTAGAAAAGGAACATGGAAATGCATAAAGAAGAGATCATGTCACTAAAAGTTAAATGCAAACATTTAGAAGAAGCAGTGGCATATTACAAAAACAATACTATGAGTAATGAAGGAGAGAACTCGGTCAACTATGACAAGAAGAAACAACCATCTCAGGAACAATTAGTCTACAAGCCATGAAAAAGTCTTAGAGAATCCATGATATGTAAATTTGCTTTATTAGTAGGTCAGTATGTTAGGTAGTACTCAAGAATAGTCACAAAAATATATGAAGTCTTGAAATCATGCATAGGAGAAGGGACTACGCTCCCATCTCATTGCTTAGTTTCCTTTTATGCTACAGCCGATTGTAATAGGAGCTTGCTCCATCACAAGTTTTGGTAGTATATCCACTATCCAACCTTGTTAAAAAAAAAACAAATGTTTTTGTACAGAAAATGCATTGAACGGGTTCATGATAGAAGAAAGCAATTTATTACTTAAACTTAAAGAAGATTCAAATTTTAAGGCTACATTTTAGCCATGGGAAAATAACATGTTTATTAGAGTGGGCTTCTACTTCATTGTGACGACCAAAAATAATGCTTCCTAAATTCTTTAATGTATTCATCGCCAAACCAAATGAACCATAGCTACACTAAAATGAAGAGTTAACTCAATTTTTCATAAATAATTTTTTAAAGTGAAATTTTTTTTAGATTTTTCGGTGCAGGAATTTGGCGGAAAATTTTGAGGTGAAATTTTGAACTATTTAAACTTTTTTTGACTGTATATATGGATTCAGTAGCCTGAAAAACCTCAAGAGTACTTGGATTGTGCAGAAGCTACCCATCAAACTTGTGTTTTCAATAAATTCCTGCTGTTTTTAGAGAAATTAAACAGGAAAAACCCACTAAAAAAGCTTCCAAAAAACCGCGCTAAATACAACTTGATTTTTTAATAAATTATAAGAATAGTTATTTTTCATAAATTATTTTTTAATAAATTAAAAACAAGAGTTGGATCTAAAAACGTTGAAAATAATTAAGAAATTTTTATTATCCATTAGATCCTGCATGAAGATGAAAAATGTGCCTTTAATTGAAATCTCAACATGAACCTTATAATTCTTTCTTAATAATATAAATTAATTATTCTATTAATTCCAATGGCCCAATCTTATTAGCTTATAACCAATTTATTTTTAAAATTATATTATTAAATATTTCAAACGACAAATATCTAAATTAGAAATATCATGAAAAATAACAATTTTGAAAAAAAAAAATTCCCTATTACATATTTTGAAAATTTGACTAATGTAGTATATCAAATTTCTAAAAAAAACCCGAAATATCAGTTGCCTTCCATTTGTTGAACGCTCCATTTAGCACACCAACAATGTCACTGCTATGCAATTGCTTCTTTATATTCGTTGATTGGTTGGTTGGACACTTCACTCCTTTTAACAATTAGTGGTCTTTATCATGACTGTGATGTTAATCATCGGCATTGGGTGACATCTGTCAGAACGATGGTGACAGTTCTCTGTGTTTTTTTCATATGGTCGACTTTTCAACTTGGTCAAGCTCTGATTACCCCTGAACTTCATTTACCAAGTTTTTCTCGCTGAAATGGCTTGGCCTCCTCTCTGTGCAAGAAATTTGAACTCAAGTTATACAACTCGAAGAAAATTATAGTTTTTTTTAAATGCTCTTTTGGGAATAAACATTTTTGTTATAAAATTGGAATTTTTACTCTTTCTTTTATTTGTATAATGAAATTAAGAGAAGGTTTCTTTATTGGGTTTTGATTTCGAGCCATTTTCGCTTCTATCTCTGGCAACACTTTTATTATTTCAGTGAAAAGAAGCCATATTTTCCTTCCTATTCCACTATACAGATGCAAGAATTCCATAATATTTTTTTATTTTTGTTTCAGCAAATTCTGGGGAAGTCTATTTACAAGATTTAACTCTTTTTAATTACTTATAGGTTCTCATTATCCCATTTAGGGATTATTTTACATTACTCAAGATTTGTTATGTTGATTACCTATAGGGTAATAAATGTATAACTCTTTCTTCGATGTTTACTAAGAACAGGACGATAGGGTTTTATTTTATGTAACAATATTGTGTTTATATGCTGTTAATTTTTTCTTTAATCGTACAAGATTCCATTTGGGATGTGTCGGGGTTATGTCCTTACCTTCCTGTACTGAAGTTAAGTTTACCTTCCTGTACTGAAGTAAAACTTAACTGAGGCACTAAAATCCACATAGCAATCTTGTTATAAGTTCCTAAACCTATTTTTTTTTGTGTGTGTTTGACTATACTTATCACGAAACCATTTACCATGCCATTGTGAGTAAAATTATAACACAAATATCTATATGTAAACTTATGTACGATAACCTTGTGCATATACAATGAGAAACTCACATATATATATTCATCATTTCCATGTATAAATTACTAAAAAGAACACTCTTATTAGTGATTTATTGCATCTTCTTCAGTTTCCTATATTCAACCAACATAGTTCCTCTTATGCGAAAAACCTCTTACCAATCATTGACAACTTTACTTATCAATTTAGAATCAAACTTTTTCGTAAAAATATTGTATTCATGTCTACACAACAAATTCATACAAGTATTCCAAGTGAGGGGGCTTCATGGTGGAATCTACAATATAGTAAGCAATCTCCCCTACAAAAAGAGTGTAACCTCCACCATGGGTGGTGATAATGTCTAGAATGTTGAGGAGAGTGACAACTTTCAAGCACAGGGGTGCCTTTATAACTTCCTTGGTGACTTTACCACTAATCAACCACCTTCATGTGCAAGATTCTTCCACCATTCTTCACCTTCCAACTACCTTCACCTATGATAATCCAATGACTAAACAACCTCCAATCGTCTAACATATAATCCAATGGTGCAGAGTGATGACAGATGGGTGGGAGGAAAGTTCTTCTCCAAGGGAACACTTTACGATGTAATTATACTTCCAGTACAAGGCCCATCAATAAGCCACTAAAATAAAGATGAAAAATTTGAACGGATAGAAGACACATAGAGGAAATTTGGAAACATTAAATCAACAATTTCCTTTGCCTCACTATTTATCAGCCCTAATTACACAAAATACATCTTTGTATACACTTTTCTGTATGAATAAATGACATACACCTTTCTATATGAATAAATGATAGTTAGTGTCTAGGCCTAATGAAGTGAGCTAAAATAAGAGCATCTTATTTCTCTTATTTGCTAGTCATTATAAGAACATGAGTCGAATTATTCTCTGATGGAAAGGCAAGTCAACGCCCTGATCAAATCTATTGCATATTTTAGAAGCTATATTTTAAAATCTTGTGTGATAGATTATGTGCAGTACCCACCAATTAAAATGATGCTAATGTAAAAACTTAGAAAAAGGAGGTGGATAATTGGTTGGAAAAAATTCAAGAACATTATATTGAGATAAAACCTTCAAAGGTTATCAAAGGATAAGGAATATGTAAATTGATAAGAGGGCTTGAAGTAGTCAATATTGAATGCTACAATGAAGTTGGTCAATATGAATTTTTATCAAAACTTGAATGGTTGATTCAAATTGGATCATTATATTGTTTTCCATCCATCTCGATGCATTTAGAGTGGCAAAAAGTGGAGGAATCAACTCACGGGACCATTTTTACCGGCGGAACCGAGTTTGGTGAAAAGGGTTTGAAACCCTCCGAGAGAGTTTTGAGGCATGAAACGATTTTTTTTTGGGTGTAAAACATTTCCACTTCAATGAAACACCTTTTCATGCTATTTTATACACATATACGTTCCCAACGAATGCAAGAAGCCCATCAATGAGACTATGTATGCAAAAGTTATGTCACTCAGAAGTTGACCTTCCTATTTTCACACCTATATTTCGGGAGGATCTCATGTCAGCCCCCATCATTCATGGAAAAGGGGCTAGCCATGTGTTTGTGATGTAAAAAACTCTAGAAGAGTTTATTTTGTAACTCTAGTTAACAGTTGACGTAGTCAAACTTAACTAATAGTAGGCTATCGGGTTGTGATATAATCGGGCCACTAGGAGGAAGAGGCATTCCATCCTTTCGAGATAATTTTGTTCCATAGCTGAGAAAAGATATCCAAGAGAGATACGAGGTAGAGAACACAGAGAGTATTTGTGCATTGTAGCAACCTATGGGCCATAAGAATTACTTCTTTGTACCTACATCCATATTTCCAGATAGAGAAAGACAACGAAGCGACTGGGTTTTCTCCCAAAACGGTTTCCCAAAGAGCATATCTTATGTCTTGTGTGTGTGTGTGCTTATTTTTTCAATCTCTACTTTTCGGCATAATTTCCATTTACATGCATGCACTAATTACAGTTAAAACCACAAATCTTAAAGTTTAATAAATTGTAATAGTGTGGAATTTTTAGAGTTTTAATACAATATTGTTCAATTTGTTGTGACAAATTGTCCAGTGGTGTATCCATGACAGTGTACAGATCATTTGGTATCAAAGAAGGCTTCTTTAGGTATTTTGTGGATATTTCAGGGATCTAGATTGACGGGGCTGAAAATCGTAAAACCCTAATCATGGCTGATGAATATATAAACGAACCTTGTGATCCTACAGAGGTGAGGTTTTTGTAGCTCAAATAACAAGTCGTGGATATAAATTGAAATATAAACCTCCTCATGGTAACCCTAACAATAAGCTAGGGATATTTCGAGAATATGGGGGTTTGCCTGCAAAGGAAAAATCGCAACGGGAATCAGAAGATTAGGGAGAAACAAAGAACCAATTGAAGAAAGAACTTGGGAAAGATCAACCCAGTTCGAGTGCCATGAATCAATCCATGTTCAAAGTGGAAGTGAAAGTCGATATAAAGATGTAACATGGCAATATCAATGCTCTGAAGTTGAAACAAATGTTTGAACAACTGGAATTTTATTTCAATGTCCATTACATCGAGGAAGGGAAAAAGATATCATTCACGCAATTGAAATTAGAGGGCCATGCACTGACTTGGTGGGAGAGTCACACATAAATCCTAAGGCGCGAGGGAGAACCTCTAGTGACTAAGTGGGATGATTTCAAAACCTTCATTAAGTCACAGTTTTATCCCATTGGGTGTGTAGGGCAAGTGGATTGAGTGGGATTACTTCAGGAAAAAGTCGGGCCAAAGTGTGCAGGAGTACACCACAAAATTAAGTGATCTAGATTTAAACAAGAACACAACAAATTACAGAGATAACCATAAACACAGAGATGCAGTAGTAATAATAATTCATTTCATTAATGTAAAATACTGAAATATTCTTACAAACAGCAATGGAAATAAACCAGCTAGGGTGATGGTAACTTATCTGTGCGAAGAGATGTGGTGGCTACATGCCTTTGAATTGTGTTACAATGAGGCTTGAAGGCCTATTAATTGTTGAGAAATAATGGAAAACCCTAAACATCAAAAGAACTAACCCTAGAAGATGAAACGCCAAATGGTGGGCCTCGTTTGGGTAAATTAGTACATCAACTTGCCGGGGTCGTAACTTTGGCATATGATCTATGTTTGACACGCATAATATCTTGTTAGAAAGATCTATTAGACTACAACTCTGGGAGGAGAAACATCGGTCCATGGACCCATCTTTCTCACAGGTTTCCCAAAGAGCATCGTTTAGGGCCTCAATGGCTTCGGAAGTTCAAGATCCGAAAAACTGCTAAAAATAGTAAACTATGCTACAATTAAGGAAACTGAAAAGATAAAAGAAACAATGGTGGGGATCTAAATGGACTTGGTAGGTGGCCACCAATATCCACTTGGATCATCCTTCGCCCCTTAGGAAGAAATGGTTCCTATTACGTTGAGTTCCTCGATGAGATGAGGAAACTTCTTCTGAACTTGGTCCCTGGTGAGCCACTTGCCCTGGTGAAGGAGTTGGCCTACTTTGACAACTCGATACAGTTGGATATTCTATTGGTGAGTGTGCTTGATCTGTGTGTCCATGATCCGATCAGTTGCACCTTGTTCCATGCAGTCTGGATTTAACTTTGTGGGTGTGAGTTGTTCTGTAATGTCAGATGTGTCTAGTAATCATGGAAGGTATGGCCGAAGGTGGTTCACATTGAACACTCGGTGTAGGCCAAGGCATGGGGGAATTTTGAGCTCAAATGCATTGTCTCCTATAGCCTTGGTAATGGTGTAAGGAGCATATCGGAGTGGTCTAAGTTTACGATAGGCTTCGGTAAGGCGTTCCTTTTTGCAAATGAAACTAAACTTTGTCCCCCACCTGAAACTTGTGTGGCACCCGATGTTGATCATGTTGCTGCTTGGACTTGGCATTTGATTTCTAGAGAATGTCAAGGACCCGTTGGCGAATATGTTGGATGTGCTCGATGAAGATGGCTTCCTTATCTGTTTCGAACTAGACATGAGCCGAATCTGCATGAGTAGTTGCAAATGGTATGGCCACATCAATGGGACGTAGTGGCTAGAATCCCAAGCCCACCTGAAAAGGGATGTCATCCCATGTGCGTGGATGCTTTGAGTTGTACATGCACAAAATGAGTACGATCATCCTGTTGACAACCTATGTCTAACCATCTATTTGAGGATGGAAGGTTGTGGACTTAGTGAGTTTGGTGTCTAGTATCGACCGGAGACTAGACCAAAATGTACTGAGCAACCTGTTGTCTTGATCTGAGATGATAAACAGTGGGATCCCAAAGTGTACCTAGACTCGTTCAAAGAAGAGTTTAGCAGTGGCTTCTACTGTGATAATCTTCTTGTAGACCGCGATAATGGCCATCTTCGAGAACCTGTTGACGACCACAAAATCACAATCATTTCCATGCTTATTGGAAGGAAGGTCTGACATGTAATCCATGGAAGTGGATTCCCAAGGTCGACTAGAGGTAAGAAGCGGGGTATAGAGGCCTTGCTTCTTGATGGTCGGTTTGGCAATGGCGCAGGTAGTGCATGATCTAATGTACTTCCTGACATCCTATCAAAGATTAGGCCAATAGAAATACTTCTATAGTACTGCCACTGTTTTCTCAACCCCAAAATTCCCAACAGCCTGACTGTAGTGTGCTTCCCAAATCATCTTGGCACGCTCGCTTGAAGGAACACAAAGGTGACCCAGGTGGCATAACAGGGCATCCTGTAGGTGAAAATATGTAACATGCTAACCCTCCAAGAGTGTCTGGTATGTGTGGCTGAATTTTGGGTCACTTTTGTAGAAAAGTGGCCAATCAAGAGTCTCGTGGCCACAAGAGTTGAGCACGGTGGTTAATGCCATGATCAGTGATCGACTGACGCAATCTGCAACATTAATTGTGGTTCCCTTCTTATACTTGATATTCAAATGGAATTTTTGTAGGTATGTGGATCACTTTAGATGGTGATCATTCTACAATTTCCCTTGCATCTGTAAGAACTGCAGGCGTCAGTGGTCAGTGTGGATGGCTATTTCCTTCCCCAAAATGTAATGCTTCCATTGTCGACAAGCCTGCACAATGGAATACATATCTTTGTCATAAGTGGGATACTTCCGGACTCTGTATGAAAGTGTCTCACTGTGATATGCCACTGGATGCCCGTGTTGAGTAAGCACTGCCCCAATAACATAGTCAGAGGCATTTGTCTCGACCTCAAATGGTTGTTGCAAGTCTGGTAATGCGAGCATTGGTGCTGTGCAGAGATGATATTTCAACTATATGAATGCCTTCTGTTGAGATTCAGACCAAAAGAATTTTTCTTTCTCTCCTCCCTTGGTGACTTGACTCAAGGTCCAAGTGCTATGAGAAAATCCCAACACGAACCTACGGTAGAAGTTGGCAAGACCTAGAAAGTTGTGAAGCTCTGTCAAAATGGTTGGAGATGGCCAATCCTGAATGACTTGGATCTTGGCTGGATCCACATGCACCCCCTGTTCATCAATAATGTATCCTAGATACTGAACCTAGGTCATGCCAAAACTGCATTTCTCCAAATTGGCACATAACTTGTGTTGCCGCGGTCTTTGGAGAACCTATCGGATGTGGTGGAGGCACTCTTCCCAACTCTGGCTGAAGATCAAGATGTCATCCAAGTATACCACTACAAATGAGTTGGTGAATGGCCACAATATGTCATCCATTAGCCTCATGAAGGATGTAGGAGCATTCCTCAATTCGAAAGGCATAACCAACCATTCGAAAAGGCCCTCCTTGTCTTTGAAGGCAGTCTTCCACACATTGGAGGGTTTGATTGGTACCTGGTGATATCCTGATTTCAAATCGATCTTGCTGAAATATTTTGCCCCCTTTAGTTAGTCCACGAGGTCGTCACTCCATGGGATCGAGTACCTATTATGGACAGTGATCTTGTTCAGTGATAGTCAATACAGAGACTCCCAAGTCCCATCCTTCTTCTGTAACAACACGATTGGATTCCCACAGGGTGATGAACTTGAACGGATGTGACCTTTCTGCAGTAGCTTCTAAATCTACCTCTTGATTTCATCGTTCTCCACAATGGAGTGCCGATAGATTGGTCCATTGGGCAGCGACACACCTGGGGTCAGATCGATGGAGTGCTTGACCTGATAGTGCAGAGGAACCCCTGCGGGGGAGTTGAAGATGTCCTCATACTCCTCTGTGACCTTGTCCATCTGTAGTTGTCGTGCAGAGGGGCCCTATCTCAAGGTCATGGCCACCATCTTCTTCCTTCCTTGAGGGTGTATCATTAGGAAAACAAATTTCCCGGTATTGGAAATGAGCTTACTGCATTGTTTTGTAGTAACCTAAGAGATGGTGGTAGGTGGTGCTACCTCCAGTATCCTTTACAACTTATTTCCCAATGTAACAATAACAGCACGGGGCCTTGATATATACACAGCATGTCGCTTCCACTAGTATGGTTGTCCTAATAATACATCACAAACTTGAAGGGGAGGAATGTCACACAATAACTCATCTGTGAAGGCCTTGATGTTGTATGGAAGGTGACACTACTGGCTCACGCGAAGATCTCGTCCTTGGCAAAGCCACCTGATGGTGTACAGTTGTGGATGTGCTGTGGGAAAGCCCAGTCGCTTCATGACCTCAGCCGAAATGAGGATCTTTTTTCTCCCATTATTGACAATGAACTTTAGCGGGAAGCCCTTTACCCACATCTGGGAGTGGAAGAGAAGCTCCTTCTCCTCTGGATATTTAGGTTCCTTTATCTGTATCTTCTTCGTGGCAACAGTGGTGTTGGGCTCCGCATCGATAATCTGTTCCCCTTTGTCATTCCCCTTGTTAGGTTCTGACTCAGAGTTGGAACATGCATCTGATTCTGAAGCCTTTAGTTCGACCACTAGTGACTACTTGGCCCGACACTCTCTTGTGTTACGAATGGAGCTCTTATGGAACTCACACCACTTTCTGGTGTCCTTTTTCAGCTTCACGGTGTTGTTCTTTGCTTACAGCTTAGGTGGGTTGTCTTGGGCCACCCTGCCTTGGCTTTGTTCTTTGTTCAATGGTTTGGGTGCACCATTCCCTTGCTTCAGATTCGCAGATCCAAAGTCTCGCTTCTTTTGTTTAAAAATTTTCTCGACCTTGATGGAATATCGGCATGACATGCCAAGCAAGGGGATGTTCAGGAATTCTATTTCTTCATGGATGTACTTGTGCAGGCAGCCGTAATATTTGAGTACCAAATGCTACTCTGAATACTTGATACCCAACTTTGTGCAAAGGGTATGGAAAATATTGGCAAACTCTAGCAAGTCTTGGTTCCTCCCCTATCGCAACATGGTCCACTTTATGTATTTATCCTCATAGCTTCCAACAGGGTAGTACTGCTCCTTGATGGCATCCCGAAATGAATCCCAAGTGGGTGCAGCTGAAAATAGTGAGCTTGTACTTTCATCCTTCTGCTTGCAGTAGGTTTCCCACCAGTCCTTGATGTGGAGAGTTTCTTTGAGAAGAGAAAAAACAATCTTTTCTTGACTAGAAAAATCATGAATAGAAAAATAATCCTCTAGCAGATTTAACCATTTATTGATGGAATCTGCGTCTATCTGACTATCAAATACGGGGATTTCAAAATTAACTTGTACCTAAAATGGTGTGGCATTTCCAAATTAGATGTTGGAAGCCGATGCATCACCCTTGGGTAGCCGCTGAAGGATCTAGGCAAAGTTGTCCATCATCGCGTTCCCTTATCGCTCAAGGGCTTCTTCGAGCAAGATTTTTATAGGATCTCCTGCCACCTCATCTTTCGTTTCATCCACCATGAGAGGCCATCGGGATTTGCAAGGCTAGTCCTGCAAAGGTTTGACCAGTTCAAGGCCTAACTCCTTATATCCCGACCTCATTGGGGACATGTAAAGAAAAATAGAGAAAAAGCAGACCGCTCTGATACCACTATCCAGATTTAAATAGGAATGGGACAAATTACAGAGATAACCATAAACACAGAGATGCAGCAGAAATAATACTTCATTTCTTTAATGTAAAACACTAAAATATGCCTACAAACAACAATGGAAATAAACCAGCTAGGGCAATGATAGCTTATCTCTGAGAAGAGATGTGGCAGCTACATACCTCTGAATTGTGTTACAACGATGCTTGAAGGCCTATTTATTGTTTAGAAACAATGCAAAACCATAAACATCCAAAAACCTAACCCTAGAAGATGAAATGCCAAGCTATGGGCCCCATTTAGGTAAATTGGTACATCAACTTCCTAGGGTCGTAATTTTGGCATATGATCTTCGTTTGACACACATAATATCTCGTTAGAAAGATCTATCTAAGAACTACAACTTTGGGAAGAGAAATATCAATCCATGGACCCATGTTGCTCTCAGTTTTCCCAAGAAACATCGTTTAAGGCCTCAAAATGGCTCTGGAAGTTCACGACCCAAAAAACTGCTTAAAATAGTAAACTGCGCTATAATTAAGGAAACTAAAAAGTTGCAAGAAACAATGGTGGGGGTCCAAGTGGACTTGGCAGGTGCCCATCAATATCCACCTGGATCATTAAGAAAAATGGCTATAATATTGGGTATCTCTCCAAAGAACCCAGATGTACTCCTCAAGTATTTAGGGGATTTGCATCGCCATCTGTGTGAGAAAGTGATGTTGTTCAAGCCCAAATTGGTGGATGAGGCTTGTGAACAAGCACAATACCTAGAGAACATAGGAATGGAAAGAGCACAATCAATTGGATTGAAGCAAAAGAAGTAACATAAAGCTTCTAAGGAGGGGAAGAAAAAGCAAAAAGGGGGAAACATAAAAAGATGAAAGCCACAACACACCAGTGTAAATATCCTAGCAACCACTCCAGCATTGATGGCCATATGGAGGAGAAGTGTAACACCCCCTCCTAGGTCTACCCAGAGTAACCATGCCAACTAGAGTAAACATGAAGAGATATGCTACTATGATCAAATTCGACCTCCTATGTCACCTTAAGGAAGTGGAATCGATGAAACTGTTGTCACCTTGTGAAAAAAGAGTTTTAATTGTATAAAGAGGGTGAAAGAACATAGAATTTGCATCCATCTTATAGAACAAAGAATATCATAAATATAAATCATAACCCCTCCAATGGATAGTGCTTGAAATAAGCTTTCCAATGGTATGTGGAAGTCCAAAAATGGCCTCCTGGATCAGAAGTTACCGCAGATTGAAGCTACCCTTTAATCACCAAAAAACAAAGAGAAAAGGAGCAAGGGTAAGGCTCATCACAAATCACAATCGAAGTTTACTAAAGTAGAAGTAGGGGAAGATACTAAAATCTACTATCAATGATCACTGATATCACAAATTGCAAAACAGAGATCATGTATTGGCGGGCTCACGCCTCGGAGGTCCTGTACTGGCGGGCTCGCGCATCGGAGGTCATAGTCATGTCACAGATCAAAATCGAAGTTTTGATAAAGTAGCAATAGGAGAGGGCACAACGAACTTGCAATCAACAACTATCGATACAGAAAATCGGTGATCAGAGGTCCATGGCCTATAATCTATCGACGATCGGAGGTCTTGGCAGTGACGAATGAGTAGGCAATCAATGTTTCGAGGTGAATCGACATATCGATGCTCGCAAGTATTAGAGGGTACAACCAAATATGACGTCTTGAAACTGCTGAAATCTGATAGCATTAAAATCGGTGAGATTTGGGCCTCTATCATTAAAGCATTGAGGAAGGACGATCACACTTAACAAAGGAAATCAGTTGCAAAACCAGAGAAGGACGATCTTTTTCTCTCTCCTCCAATAGGCCACGTGGCAAAATACTATTGGTCCCGATAAACCCATGTGGCAGCTGATATCATCATGATGGGGAGGTATGGAGGACACGTTGCATGCGGATCTAACATTTGTAGGGGTCTTATGGGGGCATATCTAGGTGACATGTGTCACCACTAAAAAGGTGACACGTGGCAAAAGGATGACATCATCTTGCATATCGACGATTGGAGGATAAGGAAAATCATTATATCAAGTTTAAACCCCCTATTTAAAAAATTATGATTAAGGGGATCCGATAAGGAGGCTAGTTGATGGTCACAAGAAGAGCAAAGAACCAAGAGCTGAGTAGGACAAGAAATCCCACATATCGGCGGTCAAAAGAGTCAAAGTGAGCAAACAAAGGTGATATTATGAAATTTCTAATTGTGATATTCCAGGTCGGCCCAATCCCGCTTATCGACGATCACAAGAGTCAAAGAAATAAAACAAAGGGGATATTATGAAATGGCCGATATCCCGGGTGGGCCCAATTGGCATTTCAACGATCAAAATCTATAGAAGGTGCAGATCCTCCCTTATCCTTTTTCAAGTGACCCAGGCTACATCACGCATCAAAGATCGCAATGTTGGGGACGAGGCACCAAAGGCGAAGCATCAGAAATCATCGATATGCGGGATTCCATGTAACAAAGAAAAAAGACCACAGAGGGGAGTCCAAAGGCCCTAGCACCCGAGGACTAAGTGCTTGGTCATAGCCCCCGGTCACATGATGAGGAAGGGGCTAAACCATATCAGAATGCCCCATCCCGTAAAGACCTTTAATTAGAAATCTAGATGTGATAACTCTGTGATAAAGTAATGAAAAACTTTAAAGACCGTGGGCTGGCAATGGAGGCATTTAAGAAAGGAGATGCAACATTCAAAATCGGCATGGACTGACCTAATAACTCCCCTTTGACATGAAACTAGGGTCGATGTTAACAGAGTAAATGAAGGCATGGAATTAACTTTATACTAAAAAAAAGTATCTTAAATTCCATATGTCGCTCTACCTTAATATTATCTTAAAAGGTATCTTAAGGTTTTCCTTAAAAAGTATCTTAATTTAATTTAAACATATCTTATTTAATTAAATTTGTTATTATTTATAACAAATTATATAAATTATAATAGATAGAATATAATATAATTAAAATAAAATAAATTTTGTTATTTCTATTATAAGATTATAGTAAAAAAGATGAAATAACTTTAGTCAAATAAAAGTTTATTTAATTAAATTTATTCAATTTATAAGTCAAGAAGATAATAAGTAAAACAATGTATTTTTAAATTTAATTAAATAAGTCATTTTTAAATAAAGATTATGATTTTATATATATGAGGTTTCAATTTTATTAAATAATCGAATTGCAGTAAGAAGTATTTTCTACTTTCTTTCTTATATATATGTATATATATAAAGCCCATGGGGCTTTAGGTTGACAGTGAATGGGTGCAATGTTAAGGCACTCCTTGTGAAGTTCATTTGTTTCCTAAAGGAAAAATTGGAAACTAACATTTAGAAACATTATGACCTATTGAAATTATAATGCCTATTGAATTAATGATTATAGTTTAGATTTATTTTAATTTTAGTAGATTAGATTAATAATGATGGCTAAACTAAAAGCTTCAACCAAATTTTAAAAGGCATGTTTCATGATATATATGTCATGGACAATAAACTAATTGTGAATAACACATTTTATTTGCAAAATTCACATATAATAATACCTAGTAGAGACTTATTGGCATTGCAAACTTTTGAATCATTTATGATAAAATTTCTAGAACTCTCTTAAGTTGAGAGATATTGTTGTGGAAACTTTTGAACTATAATATGGACATTGTAGCACTCCCTTAAGCTAGGAGAAGTTAAAGGATAGAATTTTCGTGGGATCCAAATTCATTGAAGAAATGGAAGAGAAAGTATCTTTAATTAAGCAAATATTAAAGGAAACTCAAGATTTTCAAATGAATTTCATATAAGAAACCATAGCTATGAAGTGGATGATCATGTCTTTCTAAGAGTTAAACCTAGGGAAAGCTCTAAAATGATCCAAACTTTCTAACTATAACATTATAAGAAAAAAGATAAATAGTCTTAGTCAACCAAAAGCTTATTTAATTAAATTTATTCAATTTATAGGTCAAGAAGATAATAAGCAAAAAATGTATTTTTAAATTTAATTAAATAAACTATGTTTAAATAAAGGTTATGATTTTATAATCAAAGAGATATAGAACAGTCGGTGAAGGAGCACGTTGTTAAGGCGCTCCATATGCAAAGGTCGCCGGTTTTAGTCTCGCCGATACCAAAAAATCTAGCATGGTTTCCGCTGGTGCGGCTCAGGCCGAGTACGATCCCCGGGTGACTTTGACGGCTTAGATGCCCCTGAGTCGTGGCCTCTCAGCCACAGGGCAAGAGTGATTTTCAGGATTCACCCACTTATCAACAAAAAAAAAGGTTATGATTTTATATATATGTGTGTGTGAGAGAGAGAGATATATAAGCCATATTCAAGAAAATATTATATATATAGTATATATATATAATATATATATATATATATTATATTAATGATTATTAATATAGAGATAGATGAGGTTTCGATTTTATTAAATAATCAAATTGCAGTAAGAAGTATTCTCTACTTTTCTCATATATATATATAATATATATATATATATATATATATATATTAATTTTTTTTAATATTTTTAATTTTCCAAAATAATTTTATTTTTATATTTAATTTTTTAAATTTTAAAAAATATCTTTTAACGTTTTCAAAAGTATGGTAATTTAAGAATTTAAAACCTCTTGATGCAAGTTCATTTGTTTCCTAAAGGGAAAAGTGGAAACTAACATTAAGAAACATTATGACTTATTTAAATTATAATGCTTATTGAATTAACAATTATACTTTAAATTTATTTTAATTTTAGGAGATTAGATTAATAATGATGCTTAAACTAAAAGCTTAAACCAAATTTTAAAAGGTGTGCTTCATAATGTATATGTCATAGACAATAAACTAATTGTGAATAATCATTTTATTCAGAGAATTCACATATAATAATACCTAGCAAAGACCTATTGGCATTGCAACTTTTGAATTATTTATGATAAATTTTCTAGGACTCTCTTAAGTTGGGAGATATTAGTATGGAAACTTTTGAACTATAATATGGACCTTGTAGCACTCCCTTAAGCTAGGAGAGGTTAAAGGATAGAATTTTGGTGGGACCCAAATTCATTTAGGAAATGGAAGAGAAATTATTTTTAATTAAGCAAATATTAAAGGTAACTCAGTATTTTCTATATAGTTGCATATAAGTGACCATACCAATGAAGCGGATGATCATGTCTTTCTAAGAGTTAAACCTAGGAAAAGCTCCAAAAGGATCCAAACTTTCCCCTCGATTTTCAGGGCCACTTGAAATCTTCAATAAGATAAACTTATCATCTTGTTTCACCACTAGTATGGGATAGTGTGAATAATGTTTTTGATGTACATTTATTTTCAAACATTGCATCCGTAATGCAACTCACATTTTGAATTAGAAACTACTAAATCATTTTTAAGTTACCAACATAGGAGTTTAAAACACAAAACCATCACACCCACAAGCTAACATACCATCTAATAAATAAAATCTTTATATTTATGTATTCAAGATTCTG
Organism: Pinus taeda; assembly: GCA_000404065.3. Classification (NCBI taxonomy): domain Eukaryota; kingdom Viridiplantae; phylum Streptophyta; class Pinopsida; order Pinales; family Pinaceae; genus Pinus; species Pinus taeda. The sequence continues at coordinate 51,240 of APFE030787211.1, forward strand.
TGATCCATAATGAATTAAGCAAATTCTTTCGGTAGAAATCACATAAGAGAATTTTTTGGCCGACATGTTTCGAATCAACAAGTGTGGTTCATCATCAGGACCAGATGATGAACCACACTTGTTGGTTCGAAATGTGTTGGCCAAAAATTTCTCTTATGTGATTTATACCAAAAGACTTTGCCTAAAATATTTAAAGTCAATGTTTTCCCACTTAAAAATATGCAAAAGTTATGCACCTTAAGTATCTATTCTTGTTTACATAAAAAACCTCAAGATAGTATTGGACCTTCTACCTAAACTTGTCAAAGTATTTACTAAACATTTTGGTTGGTTTGTTGCGGGCCATAGCATTCATGGGCCACAACATGTGCTTATGGTGTGGTTATTTTTTTTGTTCTTTTTTTTAGTTATTTTGAACTTTTTTAACTATTCTTCCCTCTATTCACAAGAATCAAGGAAAATTCAAGATAATCAGTACAAAAATTGCACCTAATAGAGCATCATGTCATTATGAGTCTTGAACTTGAGTGGGGATGTTATAATTAAACCCTCCAAACCACGTAGGATTCACTCAATTGAATACAAATATATTACAACTTTTATTACAAAGATATCTAAGTTGGATTCTAGATAGCCATGCATGCATGAGAATGAAATAAATTTAACTTGAAATCCATGCATGTGTGGGCATGAAAAAATGCTAACATTAACCAAAGCTAGATATTTCGAGTTTTTCACCATGCTTTGAGCTAGAGTTTTAGATATATGCACAATTTTTTCACTAGACAAACTTCCTAACATTTATATGTTGAACTAGGCTAAGCCTAGGCTAGGGGCCAACCCCAACATTGGATGGAAGAACATGATTTTCCCACCAGTGGGATGTTATCACTAGGATTGTTCTAAGCTCAATCTAGTTTGGACGCCCCTTGGGATAGTTTAATTCCCCCAAAAGTGGCTCTCATCCTTAATCCCTCCCGATGAGATTTGAACCTCTGACTTGGTGGGGACTAAACCTCACACAAACCACTTAGCCTACACTTCAAGGTATCCTAGCACTCTTTTATAAACAAAGAGAATTTACAATAATGGGCTCTTTATACACGACATGAAGTCAACATCTGCTATCGTAAACTGATGTTAAAATGGACCACAAAGTGATATCCTCTTGGATGTGGCTCATAAATAGATTTGAACATTGGAAGTTACATACATGAAAGACACAATGGTGAAACATGAATGCAATGTTCATAATTTAAAAGCAAAATATTCAATATAATATTATTATGAATTTTTTAATAATAATTTTTTTTTGTTAGTAGTTCGAATGGTTTGGATCACAATTATTTTTCCTATTCTTTCAGGTTCAATTCTAATGGACATATTTAGCCTATTATGATAAGTTTCAAGAAGTAGATAACCCCTAAGTCATAAATTATTGATAAGGATCAATAAGTATATGACCCCTAGAAGTCTAATATTAGAGTGTTATAATTGTAGAAAAAAATGTTGATAACCTTGCCTATATTTTTCAAATCAAAATAAAATAATGAGAAATATTAAAATAAAAATAAAAATTCAAATTGTAAATTAAAATAATTTGTTATTTTCAACTTCACAATCAAGAAGATTGTAAAGTTGTAATTTAAATAAAAGTTTATTCTCAAACTAGTGTTGTACTTGAAAGTAAAAATCTAATCCTTTTTGTCATTGAAACCATAAATTTATATTTGAATTCTTAAATCATATCAATAACCTTAATAAAATTTTTTACATTAATAAATTCAATTTATAAAATGAAAAGTTTCTTAATTATTTAATATATATTTTAATATTATGAAAAATGTAGTAGGGGACAAATGTAAATATTCTTAGTACAAAAGAATTCCTTTCTATCCTAAACATGAAATACAAAATGGGAAAAGGATGACACAAGGAACCATTCTCATTCAAAAAAATAAAACAATGATTATTATTTTTTAAAAGTATGAATGAAATTTTCATGGTTTCTAGTGAATGATTACGTTCTTCCTTATTTATAGTTAGAGAACAAAGTGTCTAAAAGTCTCAAAAGAGAATTCTTATCCTAAATATTTCGAGGAAGTTGAAAGAAATCTTCTTAATTCTAGATATTTCCTATATAAAAAAAAAAAAAAAAAAAACAAACAAAAACAAAATTCTTGACTACATATTGTTTCTAGACCTTACATAGCCTTTTAGTACTTTGTAGAAATCCACAAAATATAGATTTTTCTAAAAACTTCTTAGATTTAGAAAATTAAAAGCATAGTCTATTAGGATCCTCTTGCATCAAACTCTAGGGGGGTTGGGAAATTCTTCATGGACTCTTGTCTATAAATTCTTCATCGTTCTCACCTTCATTCAAAAATATGGAATAATTCAAACCTCGCATTGGTAAAATAAAATGCTTTCTTCAGATATTTTCTCATTGATCCTAGGGTCTCTATGTTGGATGTGAACTTGGTTTTATTCTTAATTGTAGTTTAGTGTTTTGATCTTGAAATTTTATTTCTTCTTGAAATTGAACAAAAAAAAGCAATATTTCTACATAACTAAAAAATTTCATGATTTATTTCTTCAAATTTTATCTTCAATTAGTTCCTGCCTATTTTGATTTCACATGCACATGAAGCACATATGTTAAAGATATCTATTGATAGATTAGGATTTTGAATCTCATTCTTAACGATCAAAAGCATTTCCATGTAGATAACTCTGTTGGGAATAATACTTAGAGGGGGGTGGGGGGCGAGGGGTGAATCAATATTTACAAATCAATAACTTTTTCCATTTCATAATCATATTTATATATGTTACTTCAGTGAAGGGACCTCGTGTGTGCACGCAACTATTCTTAAGGCAACCAACGTATATCCAGTGAACTTATGATTCAGTTAATTCATCATATGTTGATCTTTAATTAGTGCATCAGTACTTTATTAAGCATTAGTTAGTAACCATGTGGAGTAATAATAGAATAAACCATCACACATAAGAAGCATATGTGAACACCAAGATTTAAGCTGGAAAACCAATGCGAGAGAAAAACCACCTATGGTTGTTGCCTTTGTCTTATTTTTAATATAAAGAATAAGTTGTTTACAATATTGTACTGGTGCAGACTCATACCAGTATGCAGGAACCCATCTGTAGAAGGCTACATGTTTCTCTCGTTCTCCAACTTTTACTGGAAGGGAGCTACAACCCCTTGCCTCTTGTACTGGCTGATATGTTCACCAGTATGTAGGCGTTGGCCTACCACCTTCACTCTTTCTCCAACTGCTACTGGAAGGGACCTCCAACCCCCTGATCTAATCACCAGCCATCACTGGCAAGAAGCTTCAACTTCCTCACTGAAGGCTCCAACCCTCAGTATCCTCCAGGGACCACGTTTCATAAATTTGCAGACTGGAACCATCAGTAACATTGAAGCTCAGAATCAATCACCACTACAATACATCCAACAAATACATCTTCATCAACCAATCACTAAAACCCAATCATCAATCTCTGATATAACTGAAACCCAATCATCAATTCCTAAATCAACCACAACTAAATCAATCAATCACTAAAAATTCAATCGACCGACGCTTTATCAAAAATTCAACCAATCAACTGGAATAGACAGATCACTATAACCAGTACAAAGATTTCAATCTAGAACATTACATCAACAACTAGAACCAACTACAACGTCAAAAATCATATGCCAGAATTCATACACTACTTCAATGAAGCCAACCTGCATGTATAGGCTACTTCCTTTAACCGAACATGCATATAACTCTAAAGATACTAAATCATAAAAACTTCTGAATCAAAACTGTACCAACTAATGAAATTCTGAAGATCTACTATCATACTACAGAGTTCTAAATAGATAGTAGCAAGGATCACCCTTCTTACTCAATCTACGTATACAATCAATTTTGCTTTCAGATCTAATGAAGACATCATTGACAAACAACAGTAAAATAGCAGCACTGATCAGATAGATCAGTCATCCCTGAACATCAATCTTTTCTTCTGCATATGCTTCTTGGAAGTGCCAAACCAACATGTATATGTGCCTTCACCAAGGCGAACCAACATGTATACGCGCCTTCACCAAGGCGAACCAACATGTATACGCGCCTTCACCAAGGCGAACCAACATGTATACGCGCCTTCACCAAGGTGAACCAACTTATATATCTGTAAATAAAAACTTATAACTTCGTAATTATTCCACTTATATATCTGTAAATAAAAACTTATAACTTCGAAATTATTCCAAACTTCATATATACCCATATCATAGCATGTAAAGGACAAAACATCTGTTAGAACTCATATCTAGCCTATCCATTGTCAGATCACATAATGATAAGTCATTATGATGTTGATCCATCATTAGATCTCATCCATCATCAAACACTCAGGTGCATACTTAGTCTAGGTCAAGCAAAGCATCAAAAACCCATAACATGCATATTTTCTTTTGATCTAACACTTCATAAGATATTTATTACTTGTGCCCTTACCCCTTTGATCTTCTCCTCCTTATATAGTTTTAGCCTTTCTCAATATCTTGGACCAAAACAATGCTTTGAACATGTGGTATTCTTAGACGGGATCAAGTAACTATTATTTTGCTCAATATTGTGGGCTAATACCATGGTATGGACCCTTGGTATTCTTTAAATTTAATTTACCTTGATTTTCCATCCCATACGCGCTTTTCCTCTTGTGAAAGTGTGTGCATACGTATGCGCTATTTTTGTATAGTGAACCCACTTGTATGCATTACTTGGACTAGGTGAACCCACGTATACAACTTAACATACCTGAAAATATTTGTTTTCCTCAATTTATTGATTCTGATCTGTAGTCCTTTGTTCCATCATCTTGTTCTTCTATATCATTACTTTGCTACCTCTTAATAGACCTCTTATAATGTGATTTGTCATTGTACATTGCTTCTGAAATGATTCCTTCGAACTGCCCTGCATTTTGTCACATTTGTAAACACAACTGCCATGCATTTTGTCAAATCTTGTTTATACTTTTCATCAAAGAACAACAGTGATCAAGGAAAACACACCCTAACAATCTCTCGTATCAAACCTTTGACCATTATTTTGTTCCATCTTTTTGCTACCTCTGATTTGTCCTGTACATTCATCTAGTTATCATATACTTGTTCTAATACAAGTGGGTTGCCATCAAGTACAACACATGCATCATAATGCCAACAAACTCCCATAACAACTTAGAATAATTTTTTCTTATTTTTCTCATGTATTTTCTTCCTTTATTTGACAAATGTATGTTCTATTGAGTAATTTGATGCCTCGCACATGAAATTTTTCTTGTATTATTTGTTTATGCTCATGATTTCTCAAATCTACAAATACTTCCTATTCCACAACCTACTTACAACAATATTTTATCATACCATTTTCAATTTGAGACATTTCACACAAAAACCTCTCATTGTCTCTCAAAACAACCTCTTGTTTTTCGTTTCTCATTGTTCGCATACACAAATTTCTTTATTGTTTCCTTCCATCACAAGATCATTTTGGAAAATCTCTTCCACAATAGGTATCGCTAGTGTTGGGCCTTGAAATTTTCATTCATTTCCATTACACTTTCACTATTATGTCCATTATATCACCTCCATTTCACCTTCATTTCACTACCATGTCACTACATTCATCTCACTTTCATTCTCATTGGGTCACATTTATGTTTTTCCAAACTTTATTAATTCTTAGCCTTTTTAAGTAAATTTGTGGTTAAAAATTAGAAAATAATGTGCATATGCATATACCTAACAAGTGGGTTGAGATTGTTGACATGTGTAGGTAAAAAGGAGGCTTCTAGAAGACTTTTATGTGGCACCCTAAGGCCAAATTCGAATTTGAGTGGAGAGGATCATGGGATCATGAAAATATGTGTCACATTTCCTATTTGTATTGAAACTCTAAGAAGACATGTGTCTTATCATTTCCTATTTTGATTACAACTCTAGAGTTATAGGGAAAGATTTATGGACTCTCGTTAATAAGATGACTTCTTATCTTTTTGTATAAATAGGAGATCTCCCTCCTTCATTTTGTTGTTTTTTTTGTAACTTTAGAGAGCTTTGTTGTACTTTGTAATTTTGAAGAATTTGAATAAAGCTTTGATGTTCTCAACATGGAAGGAGATGTGAAGTAGATGACATGGAGCATATTAGAATGTAAGGTAGAGTAGATTTTGTTTTGTAGTTTTGCTTTGATTTCATTCAAGTATGTCATTTTATTGTTTTCAAGTTTATATTTTCCATTCATGCAAGTGTGTTCAACCGGTTGATTGAAGATTTATATAACTGTGTAATCTATGCTTAGAAAAATAGTTCAAGTATTTCCCAATTGGTGCTTGGAGCATTAGAGCACACATTAGATTAGTGTTCCTTTACATGTTTGTGTATTTGCTTATTACAGTAGTTGCTCATGATATAAACAAATATTTCCAGAGCCTTTCGTTGATGGTTTATCCTCAAACTAAATGGTGAAATGTTGTGTTTATTAATGAGATTTCTTGTTGTTTATTGCATTTTTCTTCTTAGTGTAGTCACTCATGATATAAACAAATATTTCTAGAGCCTTTCGTTGATGGTTTATCCTCAAACTAAATGGTGAAATGTTGTGTGTATTAATGAGATTTCTTGTTGTTTATTGAATTTTTCTTCTTAGTGTAGTCACTCATGATATAAACAAATATTTCTAGAGCCTTTTGTTGATGGTTTATCCTCAAACTAAATGGCGAAATGTTGTGTTTAGGAATGAGATTTCTTGTTGTTAATTAGTTTAGAGTTAGATAGCTTAATACCTTTTTATTATTAATTTAGTAACTCATTGAACCTAAGACTAAGTGGTGAAATGTTTTACTAATGACTGAGTATTTCCTTGCATTTTCATCTTTACTTCTTTTAGAATAATGAAGATTTTGTTGCAATTTCATTTAGCTATTATCATTTTTGCTTTCATTTCATAGACATTTTGCCAGCTTAGATTAATCTAACTATTCAAGTTTTGATTTGTTTCATTTTCTCCTTTCTTTAGAAATTAGATTTTAACATTAAATAGTCATTAGATTTAGTTGACCATTAACATTTAGAGATTTTCACCTAGAAGCATAGCTTTTCTTTCTTAGATTAATTTCCTTAACCATAAGAAACAAAACCCCCAAAAACAACATAAAGTATAAAACAATGAAGTAAGAAAAAGGGTTAACTAAGCACTATGGTGCACCACACTTAATCAGTTTATGATACCCGGATTGATAATTTGTGTAGAGCAATTTAGGACACTAAATTGGCGAGACATTTTGGCGTCGTTGTCGGGGAATTGTAATTAGGAGACCTTATTTCTTACATCTAAAAAAAATCAATAATTTCTCAAGTATGCTCTCTTCCTACACTTTGTCTGATTTGGAGGATCAGAAAAAGAACTGTTATGTTTAAAAAAATAAATATTTTCATCATTTCATTTGATTCAATGAAAAACTTTAATTTCAATAAATTGTTTTGTTTAATAAAATATATATGTATATTTTTAAATCTTTGAAATATATATTATATATATATATATATATTATATTATATTATATATTTTATATATAATTTTAATAACAATCATTAGAAAAGAAAAAAAAAAAAATCATTGTTTTGTTTAATGAAATTATATGTATATTTTTAATTTTTGAAAGTATGACATATAATTTTATTAATAAAACAATTTAAAAAAAAATATACAATAACAATAAATAAATAATTTTATTATTCTGATTTAGAAAATATATATATGTATATTTTTAATTTTTGAAAATATAACATATGTAATTTTATTAACCAAAAAAAAAACAATAAAACAATAAAAAAAACCACACACACACGTAAGTTTTAGAAACAAACAAATTCAACCTGTTAAAAAAAAAACAACAAAACAAATAAAATTCAAAACCAACTCCATAAAAACCTCATAGCACTAAAAAATAAAGAAAAAGTTTTCTTTTTGGCAAACGAAATGAAGTGTAACAAGTGATTGCACTTGGAGTATAAACAATAAATGAAGGGTCAAAAAAATAAAGCCCCAACCGTAAAACGAAGGTCCAAGAAAATAAATAAATTGTGACATGTAGCTACGGCGAATTGATGCTTCATGTGTCGGATTCAACAAACCTGCAATATCAAATTTATTCCATTAGAGTTGTGCTCAATGGTTGAATTTCGAATTATAAAATGCAAACTCGGCAAATCAAAATTACATAAACCGGTGTGTTGGTTTAGGTAAATCTGACGGATAGTTGTTATCTCCAAGCGCATAAAATCAAAGCAAATCTCCATGTGGTAGGTTATCACAACTGTGGCTGCTCATAACACTTCTGCAAGAATTTTCCAGGACGCTCATGAACCAGTAGGCATAACCAACAACAGACCTGAAAATGAAAAAAATCAACCATAGTAATCCACAAAAATGCAGAATAGTGAAAAAGTCAAACTTTAACTATGTGATTCAACCAAACGAAGACGAATTAGGGAAAAAATAAAACATGTGTTTTTTTGGCGACGGGCTTAATTAGATAACCCAAAAACGGTTTTAAAAGATTTGCAGTGGTTTGGGAGAATTTATTGGTTCTTTAAAGCCTCTTTTTGCATGCCGCGTGAAGAAAAAATGGAATTTGAATTAATGAACAGGCTGTGATTTAATTTGGCATGCTTGGAGAAGGGAATTTCGATTTGGGAATCAACTGTGTGCTGGCATTTAATCATGATTACATGCCTCCCGTCTTTATTAAACTCACACTTCACTATTAATTACATGACGTGAACAAGTTGGATACGGCTCTTCACAGCCAATTGATAGATGTGGCAAGGTCCCATGATAGCAAGATGCTTCAATACCATAAGCATGACTGGCTTATGATTCTTGGTCTTGTGGTGATTGAAATAATTCTCAATGTTACAAATTCATTTTACCACTTTATTGGGAAGGATATGATGACTAATCTCAAGGATCCTTTGAATGTCAATACTGTCCCTTTTTGGGCTATGCCAATATATGCAATAATATTGTTGATCCTTATTTTTTCCATTCACTATATTCTCAAGAAAGATCTTAATGACTTACACCATGCCATACACGGTCTTCTATTTGTAGTGCTCATTACAACAGTCATCACTGATTGAATAAAAGATGTAGTTGGTCGACCTCGACCTAACTTCTACTTGCATTGTTTCCCTGATGGTTGGTTGTCTTTTAGCTGTGGAATGTAGGCCTGTTCCATAGCTAATCAATCATTCCATAGTCGTTCTCCAATTCCACAGTTGTTCTCCAATTCCGCAGTTGTTCTAATTCCGCCGCTAAACATCAATTTGTAGTTGAAAAACCTCATTGTTCAAATCAGCCTAACTTTCTCATAAGAAATTATATTTTGATGATTCAAGTAACATTGGAAAGATATCGACGAGATCTACACAATGAGAAATCCATCATCAGAGTTTGAAATAGTAAATAATCAAATAAATTGCTGAAAGGATACAACAGTTAACTTGAGGCACTAATTCTGAAGCAGGTATAAATTATTTTGGTTTTCCTTTGTGAACTTCTTTCATTAATAAGAATTCTTAGTTTTGTGTGTAAATATCATAACTAGAGAGATTGATCACCTCTCTCCTTTGATAATCTTACATTCCATTGCAGAAGAAGGATTAGTTTTTTTGCAAGTTCCAAGAGGAAGGACAAATGACTACTAGTGAATAGTGTCTCTCTTAAGAGACCGATTTGTTTCATAAGAGGATGATCAGCAACAAAGAAGAAACCTGCTAATGCAAAATTAGATCCAGACACTTAAAAAACTTTTAGATATTATTGTCTCCATTATATCCATACTTCATAATAAACCATTCACCTCATTTCCCTTCATGTTTTCCATTTATATTCACATGCACTTTCCATTACTTTTTGTCCACTCATAACCCACAAATAAAAGAAAGAGGCTTAGTCACATGTTTATTGCCCATTGTCATTTCTAATTTCTATTTCCATCTTCCATTTTCATATTCCCTTTCCTATAATTTTCATTTTGCAAATAAGCCCTGCTTCAATGCAAATTATTGAGTCCATAATCCTTTGAGTCTCAGTTCCTTGCAAAAACACCTTGAGGCTTGCATGCCTTAATGGGAAGTCCTCATGCTGACGTACAATGGGAATACATTCATGTCCCTTGTTCATCGAATCTTCTAGGTGACTATACATTGGCAAATTCATTTGTACCTAGCAAGATGTGTTTGGGCATCTTGACTCTCATTGTCATCAATGGTGAGAGTTCTCGTGTTGACTACTGGCATTCATTAATGGCCACTAAGTCAACAATTTCCTACTATGTTCGACATCAGAACATATCTTCACATAGTAGGAATTGTGCCAATGAGTTTTGAAGACATGAAGACTATTATTTTTAGCATTTTTGGAGCAGATATAAAATAGATTAATACTATTCAGCAGCAGATTCAACAAGTCCTAGTAGAAGCAATAAAAAGTCATCTTGACTCTTTTATCATTTTTGTCCAGCCAGTTGAAGAATATTATGATAAGAACTTTGTAGCCACCACACATACAATTCATCCATTTCAAAGGGTAAGTTAAGGTACGTCATTTTCTAACTTTTGACCATAGAATTCCATAAAAAGCTAGAACGATAATTGTTGGAAAAATAATTCTCTTTCTCATTTCATAAAATTTCCAATACCATTAGTTTGGGGGGGATACATTCATATTCATATCATTCTATGTTCATATCATATTCAAAAGCCCACATACTTCCAAAATATATTAACTATTACATTATTATTATGAGCATACAGTGGCTCTTCAAAAGTGCTTAAAGGATAATTGGATACAAACACAATCATGGTTGTCACACAAGAACCAACCATCATGCAATCCAATAAAGATATACTTTGCAACAATAATCAAAATATCATTATGCAAAGTTCAAAGATCAAAATAGAATGCAACAACAAAATATGGTTGTAACACAAGAACCATCCATGTTGCAATTCAAGTAAAACACTTTGCAAAAGTATGAAGTTATCAAATGATATCATGCAAAGTTAAGCCAAAGATCAAGGATCAAAAGAACTGATGTAATATATATTGCATGAGGACATGCAATAGCTTCAGTTGGGGGGTATGTTGGGTCTTGAAATTGTCATTCATTTCCATTACACCTTCATTATTATGTCCATTATATCACCTCCATTTCACCTTCATTTCACTACCATGTCACTGTTAGGCCACTATACTACTAGTATAACCCCCTATTGTTATTAGTACAACCCCCTTATTATATTGATGTACCCATGTAGTGCCCATATTGTTACTATTGTGCCCCATAGAAGCCCACTATTGTTATTATTGTGCCCTTACATTATTATTGTTATGTCGGCTCTGATTATGTTATGACCCTTAGACT
>APFE030787211.1:70769-85509 GCA_000404065.3 Pinus taeda
ATTATTTTATAATATTCCTTAGGAGGCTCATTTTACATCTCAAAATTTCTCTAATGTGGTTCTTGCCAATTGACGGGAAAATCCTTGTCACCCAATCACATAGAGCATGTGTTTGTGTGCAAAATTTAAAAGTACAATATAAGAAATTACTCTACTTGTACATAATGGTTACTAAAGAAAATTGGTTAGTAGGGATAGTGTGTGCAAGGTGAACCTAGTGCACATACAAAGTGTTTGAATTGCATGCATGTGAATATGTTGTTCATGATCCTTTAATACAATTCCCCTAATTACACTATGTGATGTATGTTCCTTGCAAGAAAGGAAATGACGTGTGGATGATGGACCACTTACTTCTTTCCTAATTATAGAATTTGAGCATATGTTTGTGTGCAATTTTTCAAAGTAAAATATAAGCCTCAATTACTCTATTTGTAATGGTTAGTAAAGCAAATTGGTTAGTAGTGATGGTGTGTGCAAGGTGAATCTAGTAAACATACAACGTGTTTGAATTGCATGTATGAAATATCTATTATATATTTATGATGTGTGGTTAGCTATATTTCTATAGACGGTTAATAAAATACAATATTGTTATTTTTTTTTAATATTTTGATAGATCATAGGAATATTGTCTTCATTTACTAAGTGAAACATTTGACCTTTTTCAAAATTAGTTCTTCTTAGCAACAATTTTCGTTTCTTCAAGAGACTATATAAATCCTAGACTAAAAGTGATTTCTACAACAAAGTGAAGCATTTCAATACCTTTTTCAAAATTACTTATTCTTAGCAACAATTTTTTACTTCTTTAAAGGACTATAAATCCCAAACTATAAGTCATTGGTACTGTAACAAGGAAAGTATTATATTATTGTTCATATAGATCATATACCAAACACTTCAATTATTTAAATCCAATGTCAAGTATTTAAATCCACTCATTAGTATAATAACTTGCACCGTTGTCAAACTAAAGACTAGAAATTAAGTTTAAATTCTAATATAGCAAACTTCTAAATATATATTTTAGAGAGAATTATTACTTAAAGAATTTAATGATGTGGCAAAACTTTTGAATTTGAGAGAATAAGGCATTCTTGAAATATAGAACTAGTAATTGCCAAATTTATTTCATGAGAGAAAACAACATCTATATTTATAAATTTATAAAAATTTAATAACCCATCAGATAAATTAGGACTAAAAAAACCATACAATACATAAACACACACTCCATGAATAAATAAAGGGAATGGCCCATAACGGATTTTTCTTAAACAAAATGAAGTTGGTGTCGGTGCCATAAATAGACCAGACTTTTCATTCGTTTTCTGCCTTACGTGCATTTCCAGAAAATCTGCTACAGGACCGACGGGAATAGATGGCATTAACTATTGACATCGTACAAGTAGGGAAGTGCAAATGGTACACACCTTTATAAATAGTGATGGTACTAATTTAAATGTGTGTAAGAAAAGACAAAATTGGGGAAAGACAAAAGACAAAATTGAGTAAACATTGTGATTTTATATATATGAGGTTTAAATTTTATTAAATAATCAAACTGTAGTAAGTAGTTTTTACTTTCTAAAAAATAATTTAACATATACATACATACTAGCAATTGCACCACATGTTGCAAAGACAAAGTGCAAGAGCTTAGAAAAAGTAGCATAGAAGATAAGAAAAATTGTCATAAACATATTCCTTAATAAAATTTCATCATTAAAAAAGTTGTATGGTCACTTTCTGTAAGGTTTGATGAAAGTGAACAAAATATCTTTTTATATTTATTTTTATGTTTTTATTATTTTAATTATATAGTATAACTAAAATTGTTTGTATTTCTTCAGAGCTATGGATGTATGTTTTTACTTTTGTATAGAGCACAACACCTAAAGTACAATGCTTATCATACACAGAGAAGTCAATCCAAGAATGTCACTAGTTAGTAGATGATCTGAAAATGGATTGTACTTGTTTAAGGGTGCAAGGTATCCATTTTCCATAATTTCAAATGTGAGTTATACACTCCAAGTGACCTCTAAAAAGATGAAAACTTCTTATTTCTTATACAGAGATAGACTGTAGGGGCATCCACCGGACATGTCACCTCTAAAGAGAGGATCAGTTCCAGAGGCTACCTGGCCCTCTACGGGCTCTGCCTAAATAAATAACAAAGTAAACACTTAGAAGTCTTTGACATACACATACTTGAAGTTTGATGTCTTGCGGAATAAGACAATTAACTTTCTGAAGCTGAATAGGTGATTATGGGTGTATGCAAGTTATGTATATTTGTTGTTTAACACTTTATATCAATTTTGTTTAGCATATCATCTTCAGCAAATAAAGACATCAAAATGATAAAGCAGTTCACCCCTTCTGGGCTACACCTGCTGGACCAAGCCTCTCCAACTAGGCTTGTCCTCTTGTATTAAAAATGCTACAAAGGCTAATACAAGAATATTAGTGTCTTGAAAGACAGATCTGGCTGTAAATACAAAATCAAAAGATAGGAATTAGCTAAACACGCTCTTTCCCAAGCACTAAACAGTGAAATTGTACCTGATACAGTACTTTCCCCAATTGGCCTTAGTGGCCCTTTAGACTTGCATGGAGAATTTCGAGGTGAAGATGACCTCATGGGTTCTGAAACCTCTGCCATTAGACTCAGAAGGTCAAAAATAGTAGACATAGGCTTTTGAATCACCAAAAATGGATGAACACAGCCCCCAAACAGCTCAAGCACTGAAATGGCCCTAGTGGCCCTGAAAGCTTCCCTGAAGCTAAACAGTGAGAAGAATGCCTCAAAAGGCAAAACGAGCTGTAGAAATGGATTCAAAATACTGGAAATCTTCAGGAATGACCTTCGTTCCACATTCATTGGTTGCACAATTCCCAATGTAACTCCCAAACTGATTTGGCTCTAGTGGCTCCTGGAACTTCCAAGAAGCAAAAACACCTGCAAACGACCTCAGATGGCTGTGAAACCTATGCCAATGGCTTCAGAAGGTCGAAGAGCCCCAAAATCAAAAAAAAAAATCGTCCAAAAAGGACTTTCCTAGCCAAAGTTATGGCTCATTAAAATTTTTCCAATATGCCCTAGAAAAACTCCGGTTAAAACTGGCTAACTACCAGATAACCTTAACAAATAGGCAATTCTGCCATTTTTGGAGTGCTCTGCCAAATCCTCCGCCAGACAGACCGTCGGTTAACAGATTGTTTTAATGCACATATGAACGCATTTATCAACGACATTTTATCTTGGATAGCGCGCCTGGACGGTTAGTGGACGAGCCGTGAACTGTGTGTTAACTCCCGTGTTTGGTGGCAATGTGAACACGTTGTATAAACATTAAACGTGACAATGATACATTCTGCCGGCGGTTATGTAATATGGCCCAAGGTTCCGAGCATGGTGGTCACGTGTATGGGGGCTGGCCCCCTTGGGGCCCCGCCCAAATGAAGTTTAAACTTCATAAAATATTTGTGTCGCCCTCGTGCCAAGTCCTTCCGCTGTGGTCCAGTGGTAAGATGTAGGTTTAGCTCTGGGCAGGTCGCGGGTTCAAGCTGCCAGACCTCCAAAATTTTTGACATATGCACATATATATGCTGACGTCATCCCTGGCCACATGGCAGTTTCTGATTTGCTGCCCAAAAGAAATATTCCAAGGAATATTTTGTGGAATATTTTTTTTTAATTTTTTTTTTTAAATTCAAAAATTAAGAGTCATTGGGCGATTTGGTTTTTGGCATAACTTCTGCATACGGAGATCGTTTTTCGAACCATTTGCGGCACCGGAATCAAGAGAACGAGCTCTATCCGGTCATTTAGGTTCAAACTAGTTCTGAGAAGTTTTATTTTTGACCATTTTACGACACTTGGTCCTGAGCTCTTGATCAGTAGAAGTCTCACTATCCACTCACATTTTTTCAAATATGGAGATGGCTCTTCACTAAGAGTAGTCTCTATCATAAGCATTTTAATAGCCTAGTTAAAAACATTACAATTAGTTGAATTCGTAACATTGGTTACTGAAATGTGCTCTAGTTGCAACTCTCTTACTGGGATAGTCTAAGGCTTTCTTCATGTCTAAAGTAATTTACAAGATGATCATTAGTCAAGCCTGCAACTTGCATGAAGGAGTACATTATTGTCGATCCAATAAAATGGAAATTTCACTTCACTAGATCCTTGCTAATAGTTTTTGCTTTGGACAACTTCACAGGAATAGTCCTTGCATAATTATGTTTGTTCACAATGGGATTGAAATTCACAAAGTCCCATGTTTATCTATTAAATGAGCCAAATTCTCGTTCAATCTGAATAAAGCCAAAAGAAAACATGTCAAACTACAGACCTCAGAGAAATTTGAACCTTAGGAAACATTGCTTAAGAAAAAAAACAAAATCTAGAAGAAGAAGACGAAAATATATTTTTGAATGTAAATTCTTTAAGGAGGGAGAGAATGATGAAAGTTTATATGGGAAAAGGACAAACAACATAAAGGGATATTTAAATGCCAATACTGAAAAGATACAGTGGTAGGCTAATCCATATGGAATTTAATAAGAAAATAAGGCATGCAATGCAAAGAGGATGTCCAATGCCACTCCCCAAAATATGTAAGAAACCATTAGAGATTTATAATATGGAAATACATTGCTAATTTCAATACCTTAATAGCCCTACAATACTGATTTCTCTCTTTTGAAAAGCAAGAGACAATCTTGAGCTAGAGGTAAGAGTTACCTTAACAATGTTTTTGGCATTCTCAACTATCCCTCTGATTGTGGCTACATCCATGATATCATGCTCTGCGATGTTTGATGCAATTTTCCTTTAATTAAAGGTTGCCACAATGGTAGGATCAAACCTAGAAAATTCATCTCTACAAAATTTGTTTGAACTAAGATGAAGAAGAACAATAGAAAGATGCCCAAATCAAGATTTCAAGAGAAAAAAATAGGGGTGAGAAGAAAATAATACCTAAAGGCTTGATGCTTGCTCAATATTGTGAGCCAATTCATTCCAACTTGTGAACCCATTAGAGATAAAAGCTCAAACAATAGTGTTACAGGTATACTATTGTAAAAAATATTCAAAATACATATTAATTTACAAAACTTTGTCAAAAGTTTGTTGTTGCAGATCTGTCTCTAGGTTAATAGAAGGCTAATCTACTTCCATTGGATTCTTGGACTGTTGCTCAGTATCCTCCTATTTTACATTCCTCCTTGCCTTCAAATATCTTAAATTCGGCTAAGACATGAATTCTGAAAGAGTTTATCTGCTTATATGTTGAATAGAACACCTTAACCTATGATCTTGAAGGTTGAACTTAGGAGAGAATGGAAGAATACATAGCCCTATTTTTTTCTTTCAAAATTCATCGTGACAAATCAGAGTCTTCATTGGCCAAACCATTTGCATTGCCACTATACTCCCCTAAGACATGAAACAATATATTTTGGCTAACTTTTGAGTGAGCTTTGTGATTATAGAGAATATTGAGGCTAACCACAAGTCTTTCGAAGGTTCTTAATGTGTGAAAGGTTTTATGACTATCCTGGAGTCTCCAATGATTACCAATTATTTTATTCCCAAGGTAACGGTGATATCTAAACCATGGTATATAACATACACTTCAACTTTTTTATTTTTTGCATTTCTGAGCCCCTAGGCATAAGTTAGTTCTTCATTTCCATCCGAATCAGAGATGACCCCTCCTGCTCCATCTAATCCTGTATTTCCTTTTTATGTTTCATCAAAGAAAATAATATGTGATTTCTTCCTTTTTTTCCACTTCTCAAATTCTTACTCCAAAAGTTTGATTGGCCAACTAAAGGGAACTAAACAGATGTTAAGTCTTGTAATCATTGAGAATTCTCCATATTGTCCCATCCAATCCATTTCTTCTTTGTCAAGAGGTTTCTTATTTTGAAGGGATAAGTTATTTATATAGAGTGTTGCCATTATGAGACTTTGGCTTTATATAACATTGATTTCAAAGCTTTGAAACATTAATTAAATATAGTTTTTTTGTTGGCTAGCCATAACTGTCATAATAATCATTAGCAAGGTTCCCAGATCCATGTGAAAATATTCTTATTTTTTAAGGACCCCCTATATAATCTAGTCTAGCTAGTGAATACATGGTTCCCACTTGTTGGTTTGTGGTATCTATGGGATAAGCCTTAAAATACATTTTCTTAAACCTGTGCTGCAAAAGAACATTCCAGAAATAGGTTTCTATGAGATTCACCTTCTTTTTTACACACACAAAAACTCCAACTTGTGCCTTTGATACCTCTTATTAGTTGTAAATATTCTTCTCTCCATAAGTAGCCAACAGACCATCAGGAGAGCATACCTTCTAGATTGTAGATTGTTGAGGCAGTGGGAGAATTATAGCTGGTGATTACAATCATCTTTGATAGAAAATCCTATAGGGTGTCATCCACGCTAATTTGGCATCCTAATGTTTTGAGGCATACAACCGTTGAGAAGAGAAGTGGGAGAAGAAAGGAGAGACACAAGGAAGGTGGAGGCTCATCAAATTTCTAGCCCAGCCAGTCTCTTGAAGTCTGGGACCAATTAGATATGTCAAAGAGGGTTACTTTTTTTCTTTCCTCTGGCCAGTTCTTAATGGTTGAAAGTTCTAAGAAGTTATGCAAAGGAAGATAGCCCAATATACTATTATCTTGGGAAGGAGCACAAAAATCCACCTTGCAAGTAGAATACAAGTTTAATATATATATATATATCTTAAATTTTTATTTCTAGACAAATCAATCATAACTTTGCGAGCTAAAAATCAATGTAATAGTGATAAACACATAGAAATTATAGAATATAAGACACATGAAAAGACAATAAAGCCATATTCATTATGGTAAAAACCATTAGAAATAATATGAACCAATTCTATCATTAACAAAGTACAAAATACAAGGTCATTTCCTTAGTGGAAAAGTTAAAGAGCACTAAGACATCACCTCCATTGCAACGAATCAGAGAAACTGCAAATCCTATCCCAACATATGGTTGTATAAAGAGAATTTCAAGTTGTAAAAATCTTAAAATATCAAATAGAAACACAACTGAAAGTGTTTTTATTTCTTCAGAGCTATGGATATCTAATTTTACTTTTGTATAGAGGACAATACATAGAGTACAACAAATAGCATATACAAAGAAGTCAATCCAAGAATGCACACCAATTACTACTTTTGTCACTGGGTTAGTAGAAGTCTCACTCTCTACTCACATTTGTTGAAATGTGGAGATGGATCCTCACTAAGAGAAACCTTTTTCATAAGTATCTCAGTTAGCTAAATTTTTAATATTGGTTACTAGAATTCACTCTAGTTGCAGCTCTCTTGGTGGGATAGTCTAAGGCTTTCTTCATGTCTAAAGCAATTTACAAGATGATCATTATTCAGTTCCGCAACTTGCATGGATGAGTACATTATTGTTGGGCCAATAAAGAGGAAATTTTGCTGCACTATATCCTTTCTAAAAGTTTTTCCTTTGGATGAATTCACAGGAATGGTCCTTGCATACTTGTGTTTGTTCACAATAGGCTTTAAATTCACAAAGTCCCATTTGTATATGTCAAATTAACCGGATTCTTGTTCATTCTGAACATAGCCAAAATAAAACATGTCAAACTGCAGACCTCAAAGAAATTTGACCTCACCATTCACATCAAACATAGTAAACTCCTACCTGAAGTCAAAAAACAAACTGCCCAACACTCCTTGAATATCAACTTTGATAAATGTGAATGGTAATTTATGATTATGATGGAAATCATTGTATTCCATGGCTTTCTCAATACTTATGTTTGTGAACACAACCACCCGCAAATGCAAATACAATTCATTACTACTTGGAAGTTTTGTCATTTAATTTGATTAAAGTCTATTCTCTTGCACTGTTGTTTTGAAATATATTTGTTTGATGCAGGTTTCCAGAACCATATTATTTTGACTTCTAAGGTCAACGACCATCAATATTGACATCTTCACATTATTTGTTACCTCCAACAACTATTCCCTCATATATCACTTACTTGATGGGTCAATTTTTTTTTTGCAACCAGATTGAATCCTCAACATTAAAATAATGCAAATACTGTCTACAAAGTTGAAAGTGAAAAATTAAGATGAGCATCAAAATGCATGGAACTTGTAAAAAAGAATTATGTTGTGATTGAATTTTTTTAATTTGAAAAATTAAAGTTTGAGACCAGCGTTGAAACTTCTCTTGCTTTGGGTTTCCAGTATTTGTAGTGAAGGGAAAAATTTAACTTCTTACATCAATGGAATTACCAAAACTGTAATAATAAATTAACCCTTGAAATGCAAGGAGAAATAAATCACAAACAAGAATTTGTATGGCCATGAAGCCATTATTTTGGAAAATCCCTATTTTCGAATTGGAGCCTCTCTTCATCATCCACACATGACACGAAAGCGATATTGTCATTGTTAATAGAAGAAACAATACATGTTTGTGCTTCCTCTCCATTCACATCAAACATAATAAAATCCTACCTGAAGTCACAAAATACACTACCAAACACTCCTTGAATATAAGCTTTGATAAATACGATTGGTGGTTTATGATTATGACACGAATCATTGTATTCAATGGCTTTCTCAATACTTATGTTTGTGAACACAACCACCTGCAAATGCAAATGCTATTCATTACTACCTTGAAGTTTCATCATTTAATTTGATTTAACTATAATTTAATTTAGCAACTTACTTGGAAAGAAGCGAGATGTTATTGTGATATCTCAGATTCAACGGAAACTAAAACTACAATAGAAATGTTTAATTCCTACAACTTATTACTACGAGCAAAGCCCAGTTTTTTCTAATATCAACTTCCATAAAATAGAAATTGGTAGACAAGTCCTACAATTCGACATTTGACTAGTCATGCAAGGTCATTGATTTCACTACTGCCGAGATCGCATTTTTGGCTTCAAAACATAAAACATGAGGCAAGGTCATGAAATGGAATGAATCCAATATTTATATTAAAAAAAAAAGCTTCACCCCCAATCCCAATTTCAATTTCCTTGGTGTCAGATACCTGAATAATGGTAGGAAAAATATTGTTAAGGAAATTGAATTGGATAAATCACAAGAGTTGTGATTCCCCTATTTTAGCATCTTATAAAGGTGCACAATACAGGCACCTTACCAAAACTATGCTCGACTACCTTCTAATTAGTGTTAGAAAATGAGTGTGTTACTTAAACTTTTAACATTTTCTTTTCAATAATGAGATATTTCATGCCATAGGTATTGTACTCAATGTTGAAACAACTGCATGCCTCACATGCTGAATGAAAAACATGCAGAAAATGTTAATAAAGAGATAATCAAGACAATGTCAAAATGGTGCACCTTATCCTGTAGTGGAAGTTAAAAGTAAGATGCTTTACACGATTTGGCATATCATCTTCAAAACGTGAATCCTCAAATTAGTTAGTGATTTGCGGATCTAGTTTAGTGAAATTTGATGTTTTTGTAAATAGTAAACTCTGGTAATATTTTCTAGAATGCCATATGAAAATGAAAATTATATGATCATAGAAAGACAAGGTAAAGGAAAAAGGAAGGGGATTTAATTACTTACTTGATTCTAGCCCAAGAGACACAATCTTCAAATGTTATATATATGTGTGAAACCAAACAATTGACAACAGATTCTAGAAGTTGTCGGGCATGAGAATCCCCTGCAAACTTGATTGTTGCTACGTATTCTTCTGATTTTCAAAGAAAATCATTTGCTTCAACTCGAGTTTTGTCTAAGAGACCTTTGGACCCTGGCCATGTGAGAGAGTAGTGAATATTATGTCAAAGAGAAAGAAGTGTGCACATGGGTGCCTTCTTTTTAGGGGATCTCATGATACTCCATAGTTCTTAGTCAAGTGAAAGATAACCATGTGGGTTTTGCATAATCGTTATATTCAATGGATTTCTCAATAATTATGTCTGTAAACACAACCACCTGCAAATGCAAATGTAATTCATTACTTCTTGGAAGTTCTATCATTTAATTTGATTTCATGCTAAGTTAATTTACATGCTAGCAATTTACTTGAAAACAAGAGAGGTGTTCTTGTGATATCTTAGATTCAATGGAAATTGAAACTACAATGGAATTGTTTAATTCCTACAACTTATTACTACAAGCAACTCCCTGAATTTCTCCAGTATCAACTTCGATAAAATAGAAATTGGCGTACAAGTCCCACAATTTGACATTTTATTGGTCATGCAAGATCATTGATTTCACTCCACATTTTTGGCTTCAAAACATAAAACAAGAGGCAAGATCATCAAATGGAATGAATCCAAAATAAAAATAAAAACTTTCCATCAATCCCAATTTCAATTTCCCTGTTGTCATATTTGAAAACATGAACAAAGATGGAGATAATAAAGAAACAAAAATGTTGACATCAAGACCAAGCCCTTGAAGGCCATAGATTATAACATTTGTCATCGAGAAGAAACTCCCCGAGATTTTAAATTGCTTCCTTCAATGGCTAAAGTTTAGGAAAGGGTTATGTTAGCTCTACTATACAACGCTGATTTTTCAAGGTAAGAAACAAGCTTGGTCTTCTTTGTTGTGCTCAAAAGGATTCCACATTTGGCCACTCTTCCCTTCTTTCTTCTACTTCGCTTTCTCTCCTCCACCTTCATTCCTCTATTTTCCCCCAAAACTTGACAAGAATAGCCCCTTTGCCTTTAAGCCCTGAGCGCAAAGGCCTAAACCCACCATAGAAACTCACCCATATAACCCCGTGCACTCATAAACCCCTTTCTTAATCCTTGCCATTGATCAAGCCCTGTCGATCCAATGGCTCTCGTCGTACCCAATATAATAACCTTCTCTCCCAACCCCAACCGTCCAATCATCTCCGCCAAGATCAGACGGCCTTCACACTTATTGTGCTAACAAAGTGATTGAACTCCGCTGCTATGTGTCCACCATTGAGTGGAATCACGCAGTCCTGTCCTTTCACCACTCAGGGCTCGAAAGCAATGCGATCAATACCATTACCGCCCAACTAAACCGCTCCTGCCCGATAACGACCACGTAACTTCGCCTCCCAATCAACGTTCAATCTGGCTGCCTAAGATCTAATAACCCAAATTCAACCGGATCCCACCTCGGCTGATATCCTCTGTCGAGCCATCTCCCCTGTCCATTTCCTCGATCCGATGACTATTCTTTCCACTCATCCAACTCATCCACTTGCCCATGCAGTCCACGTCCTCTGACCACTCCATTTGCCTGAAAGACGAAGGTGACCAACTTACCAGTACGAGTCACTGACAGACCCCAACAACCATGTTTAACCGACAGTATGGCAAAGGGGGATAAAGGACAAGCACGCCCCTATAACTGCATTTATCAGTTATGGAACTCCATTGGTACGAGCACTCCAACTGCTTGAGAGGATAGCACAGCACCTGAAAGGGTTGGTTTCATCCACTGAAGCAAGAAAACAAAGTCAGTGACTCCATCAGTCAATCAAATGCAGTTGGTGGTCAATTATGACCCCTCCATACCTAAATGGCCAAGTGCCTTCGTAATGTAAATCTATAAATACCGACAAAAAAAGATGTAATCAGGGTTGATGGTTGGTGGTTGGAATTTTGATGTAAGGTTAAAATTCTGGAGACTGTAGATATTTTGTCACTTGCAGTGTCTCATCTTCATTTTCAGCTAATACAAACTTCTTTTGTTGTTAACTGTTCACTGTCCATTTTCTTCTTACTCTAAGCTTGTGCTTGATATGTTGTATTCTTGATATTTTGAGGTTTAGCACTAGATAGCTATCATCCTATCTCTGTGTTAGATTGTTGAATGTATCACTGAATAGGTTACTCAAGTTTCTTTCTATCTGATGCAAGAGAGCTTCATCCTGTGTGCGCATTAGTAGAATAGATTTACAAGTTTCTTTACTAGTTTCATCCAGCCATCACATGGTCTTGTGTATCTGCTGGTGTGGTTAGTATTCTTCATTTTCACCCAATATCAAAATTGTGAGCATTTGGTGGTCTAAAGCCTTGTAGTCTGGGGGCGTTCACGCATGTCTGGAGTTAAACAAAATAGAAGTGGTTATTTGACTTGAACAAGGATCAGTCCTTCCATTTAACCTACAACAATAGTTGAATTTATATGTTACTAGGCATCTCTGAGCTACAACCTAGGAGAGTTTCTTAGAATCCTAACATAATTGGCACCGTTGCTGGGGAGAGGAGATTGAAGCTCAGCTTCCCTGGGAGAACGACATAGATCCAGCTTTGATGATAGACAAAGTCTAGACACATTTTTAGTTGTAATCATCTATCTGACGACTCTACTGGAGACCAACCTTTGGTGACTCCATATCATAGTTCTGACTCAGTTTGTGAGGCATACTCGGAGAAATCCTCAAAAATCACTAGCTGACCCAGTGCCTGACCCTAAGAAGATTGTCAAGCAAAGAAAAACATCATAGAAAGGAGCATCAGGATCAGGTAAGCATAAACAATCTTATGTATCTTTGCAAGAAAGGCTTGTAGATGAGCATGCATACGTTGAAAATCTAGAGCCTAGCATTATCAGTGAAGAAATATTTCCAGAGATTCATAAAGCTCCTTGTTCAATAAGTTCCCCTTTGGATCTCAGTCCAAAAGAAAACCTCCCCTATAGTCCATCGGTTTCCTTCTGCCCTGTCATTCATTTTTCATCCTTCTGTCATCCAAATGACCAGTACTCTTTCATCTACCCCAGTCATGGCAGGCCCACAAGCACCCACAAAAATGGAAAGAATCATAGCTACTAGGTATGGACCCCTGGTCCTGTCTGTTCCTTTGAATGCCATGCCTGCAGGAGAGTATCAGAAATACATGCCTAAGTTCACTGGTACAGAGGGAGTAAGAGCTGAAGAACACCTTGAGTCTTTTTATAGATATGCTGATAACCTGGATATCAGTGAGGATGATGTGTGGATGAGGGCATTCGTCCAAAGCCTTGATGGAGAGGTTATAAAGTGGTTCAGAGAGCTAACCCCTAGGTCTATAACAGAAATTGAAGCATTAGATGATATTTTTTTAAAGCATTGGGGAGACAAGAAAGACATGTTATATTACCATACTGAGTTTGGCAACCTCACAAGGGAAAATGGAGAATCATTGTCTGATTTTAATAAAAGATTCAATTATATGTATAGTAAGATATCAGCTGAAGTAAAGCCTACCCCCACCTCTGCTAAACTCAGCTATGCCAATGCTTTTGATTCTAATTTCTGCCTACTATAAAGATAAAGAAGATGTGCCACTCTAGCTGAAATGCAAGATGCAGCCTTAGAGGTGGAATCTAATATCATGGTTGCAGAGAAAATAAAAGGACATGCTAATAGAAGGAGGCAGAGAGGTGAGGCTTATTCTTCCTCTACTTCATCTTCAGAGCCCAAAATAGACAAAATGACTAAAATGATAGAGTCATTGGCTGCTGAAATCTCCAAACTGAAGGTTGAGTAGAATTCTGGGAAAGCAAGGCTTCCTAATACATTCGCTCCTAAAACTACAAACCCATTCAAAAGAGAAAATGATCAATTGTAGATCATTCAGAGGGGTAAAGAATCCAGTGAAGAGCAAAGGATTAAGGCTCCTTTTGAGAACGTAGTCATGGAGGAGGATCAGCTTGATGAAGAAGATGAGATTCACTACATGTAAGACAAGGGCAGTGCTGCCTTTTTGACATTGGTTGCCTATGAAGAATCGTTACTTCACGACCAAACCAGTCAAGAGTGGGACAGAGAAGCTATGCTATAGACTGAAGATCAGCAAAGATATAATTTGAGGTCAAGAACGAGCAACGTCAAAGAGAATCCTTCCCAAAGAGTTGTTGTCCCCACAAAGCAACAGACTAGCAAATAAAAAAGACCAACAGTTGATCCAGTCATCCTGAAAGCACCAGCTCAAGAGGTAAGAGGCCCGAACAAGTCCCCTTCCCCTTTCAGTTTTGAATCAAAAGTCTAGAAGATTAAAATATTTTTGCCTCTGATTGAACTTGTAAAGAGTGAGGTTTTTAGAAAGCCTATCTTGGATGTTGATCCAGATTTAAACAGGAACGCAATAAAATACAGATCCAGATTTAAACAGGAAGGCAATAAAATACAGAGATAACCATATACACAAAGATGCAGCGGAAATAATACTTCATTTCATTAATGGAAAATACTGAAATATGCTTACAACCGGAAATAGAAATAAACCAGCTAGGGCTATGATAGCTTATCTCTGAGGAGAGATGTGTGGCTACATGCCTCAGAACTGTCTTACAATGAGGCTCGAAGGCCTATTTATTGTTGAGAAACAATGGAAAACCCTTCACATTCCAAAACCTAACCCTGGAAGATGAAACGCCAGATTGTGGGCCCCGTTTTTGGGTGAGTTGGTACATCAACTTCCCGAGGTCGCGAATTGGTCGTCTTATCTCCGTTTGACATGCATGATAGCCCGTTGGAAAGATCTCTCCGAGGACTATGACGAAAAAGACGATTTTTAGTTACAAAAGTTGCTGGCGGTAGATTTCCCAAAAAACGTCGTTTAGGGCCTCAAAACGGCTCCGGAAGTTTAGGACCCGAAAAACTGCTAAAAATAGTAAATTGTGCTATAATTAAGGAAACTGAAAGAAGCACTAGAG